>JH431734.1:206207-238756 GCA_000239455.1 Strigamia maritima | reverse complement strand
AAAAAAAAAAAAAAAAAAATAGAAATTTAAAAAAGAACGTTGACCCATTGAAATCACCATAAATTAAACACCAGGCTTGCTATGAAATCCAGGTGCGTGTTGTTTGGGTTAAAGTTCGGCCATTAGAAAGAGAGAAGAAAAATGAAATCAACATCAACCCCAGGGTGCATTTCTCCTTTCACCGGTTCCTGTCGTTGGGTGTGTCCTTCCAACTAGTGACCACGACCAGCTGGCTGACCATCTGAGGTCAAAGGAGTGGTCAGTTGGCGCCCAAGTGCGTGCCGTCCACTCTTCCGTAGCAGCTTGGCCATTTGTATTGTGCCCATTCACTCAAAACAAACTTTTTTCATTCACGAAATCAAACTAATTCACATTTCAAATCACGTCATCGCACATTATTTCCGCTTCAGTTTAAGCATGAGTCGTTGTCATGGAGACACATCTCGCGGATGCTGCTGGCCACCAGGTGGGTACCCCCCCCCCCCCCAAAAAAAAAAACCTGGATTCTCACCTGGGGCTAACAGATGCCTTCACCTGATCACGCATTACCTCACAGCAGTTTCCCCTCTAGTTTTGATCCAATTTTAGTAGCCAATTTTTGAATCAGTAAAAATTCATTTTGTGACCGTTTTTATCTTTTTGACCATTTGAAGCCATTTTTTGACCATTTTTAGCCGTTATTTGACCATTTTTAGCCGTTTTTGACTATTTTTGACCATTTTTAGCCATTTCTTGACTATTTTTGACCATTTTTAGCCATTTCTTGACCATTTCTGACCATCTCTTGACCATTTATAGCCATTTTTTGATCATTTTTAGCCATTTCCTGACCATTTATAACCATTTTTTGATCATTTTTAGCCATTCTTTAAACTATTCTTATAGCCATTTTTTGAACAGAATCTCTGAAAAAACCACTTTCTTGGTATTTTTAGTCAATTTTGTATCATATTTTTTGAAAATATTAATTTTCTGATAAATTTTAGTATATTTTCGATTAAATCTTCCTTATTTTACTTTTAATTTCACAATTTTTATTCCAGCGCTCAATGGAACGAGGAAGGTGAAAAATAATTTAAAAAAAGTCCTTGAGTTGTTATAAGACAACCAGACGATTTTGTCTTAAATTAGAGCAAAATAATCCTACAATTATTTCCTTTTCAGTTTTTTGTCTTATTAAATCGCAGCTAATTGCCTCAGTGTGGAGCACAGGTGTGTGAATTAAAACCTTGCCACACTTTTTCCGCGTTCTGCACGAATAACTTTGAATGAATAGATGCAACACGAGGACAATTGCACGTTTTGCAATGGCCTTGGTCATTATCTTGCGTAAAGAAAAGCCGGAACTACACCGCAATGAACGCACGACCCACTCATGAAAAATCCTACCATCCACTCATTAAATAAATCTTCACACGCAACACTAACAACATTATTCCAGGTGACTTAATCAGAGCCAAAATAACTCTTTTTTCAACTAATTAAATCCATTCAATTTTTTTTTATTTTCTATTTTCTATTTTCTATTTTCTATTTTTCCTCCTCGCAATGTCGCAACCTAAATAAATAATTCACTAGATTGCGAAAAGTCACACAGCATTTTCGAAACATTATAATTTGAGAATTTAGGTTTATATTCTATTTGCTCCGCTTCAGCGACCAACCAAAAAGATAAATAAATAGGATCACGCTTAATTGGTCCGAATTTCTCCAGCACGTATTAAACCGATCGAATCTCTCTAAATTTGTATTGTTGTGATAAATTCCCACGAATGTAAATATGACTAAGAGATTATCTGATCACGTTATTTCCAAATCCAGTTTTATAAATTAAACTTTTAAAAGTAATTTTCAAGTAAAGTTTTTGATATATTTGCAGTGAATTTACAATAAATTCGATGTATTTGCAGAAAATTTACAGCAAATTTGAATATTTGATGTATTTGCTGCGAATTACAGTGAATTTAGAAATAAATTCGATGTATTTGCTGAGAGTTACAGTGAATTTACAATAAATTCGATGTATTTGCAGAAAATTTACAGCAATTTTGATGTACCATTTACTGAGTATTACAGCAAATTTACAATAAATTCGATGTATTTGCAGAAAATTTGCAGTATAAATTTGAAGTATTTGCAGAGAATTTACGGTAAATTTGATGTATTTGCAGAGAATTTACGGTAAATTTGATGTATTTGCACAGAATTTACGGTAAATTTGATGTATTTGCACAGAATTTACGGTAAATTTGATGTATTTGCACAGAATTTACGGTAAATTTTATGTATTTGCACAGAATTTACGGTAAATTTGATGTATTTGCACAGAATTTACGGTAAATTTGATGTATTTGCACAGAATTTACAGTAAATTTGATGCATTTGCAATAAATTTGATAGATTTGCTAAGAATGAGCAAATCTTAAATTCTGCAAATGTCTGCAAATGGCCGCTCCACATTAAAATCATCTTATCCTAAAATGATGCAAAAAAAAAAAAACAAAAAAAAAAAAAAAACAATTATTCTTTAAATTAAGCCTAGTTACAAAAACAAGTATTGCCTCATGAAGCAAAAATGTTCCTTATGTAAATTTAAGAAGTAAAAAAAGACATTGATGGTATGTGAAATGCACAATTGCACCTGAGAAATCACGTCAGCGTGAAAAACAGGTGTGGGCTCTCAAGTGAACGAGGAAAAAAAGAAAACAACAATGGGATGGCTAACTATGAATGAATCATTGGCAGGAAACCGCTCAGTCACGCTGCCAACATGTGGCAAACGAACTAACCCTTTTCAACTCACCTCTGATTCTCCCGATGTCCCTAGTCGTCTCCGACCCAGCACTTTTTGCACAGCTGCATCCACATTAGATGACTCTTCCTCGAGCACCTTAACAGCACAATTATCATTCATAAATACAATTCTCTTTCATAATTTCTTTCCTCACTTGGTCAAAGCGAGTTGCTGTAACTGATTTTTCGCTTAGAAATTTCAATCGCATTTTTTCTTGGGTTTTTTCCTAGAAATTTTGATTTTTAGTTTTTTATTTTTAATTTTTTTTGTTTTTATGAATAATGTTATTTTCACCTTTGCACGTTGAATTCTATTGCGAGCATTCTCACGTAAATTCATCGTACCTGATGTTGACATCATTTCCGATGATTCACGTCTACGAGTTCGTCTGTCATCACGAATTTCATCCACGTAACCAAATTCCTGTTGGAAAACCGTCAAAAATTCAAAATAATTTCCGCATATTTTATTTAAATGTTTACCTGGACGGCCATTTCACCACTTTCTTCATCACTCGTAATAACTGGCATCTTCTGCGTTTAATTTTCACTAAAAATAAATAAAAATTCAAATTTAAATTTATATAATTATATTTAAAAAAATAAACTTAACATTCACAACGGCCCTAAATGTCGATTAAATTGCATATTACTTACATCTAACCCGTATAATGATCTCAATCGTACAATTTATGTACCTAAATTTATTCTTTGTCATGATTATAAAAATAATCCAGCGGATTGCAATGGATTACCATTTTAAACAAACGAAATGGACAAAACTAGACGCCATTAATTTTGTTATTGAGTCGGTTCTCGCTTTATCTCGTTACGATCTCGTAGTTTATACGATCGCAGTTTGGCACATCAGATTATGGGAAAAGCCGAAAAAAAATTATCTTTTCATTTTTTATCGTTACACTTTCTATTCTAATTTTGTCTTTTCTCAGTTACAGCGGTGAAATAGATCCAAAAGAAACACCAACATTGTGAAATATTTTCACTGCTGCTTTTGTTTTTTTTTTTAAATGTTTTTTTTACACTCTACAAACAGAACTGTAAATCAAGGAAATAAACAAAAATAGAAAATATAAAAACAAGAAAACAAAAAAATAACAAAGTCACTGCCATGTCAAATTAACAGTTCATTTAAGATTTTAAGCTCATTAATTAAATCTAAATCCAAAATAAAAAACACCAGCTAAAAATAATAAACTTTGATGTCAATCCTGATTGAAGAAGCCATTTCCAACATGAATGTATGAGAGTATCATTTAACATTTCACTGAACACGTGCAACTGGGGCGAGATAAAAGCAGCAGAACCATTTTTTTCTAACATTTTTTTAATGCAAAAGTTTGCAATTTTTTTTCAAGATGTAAACTCCATAACTTATAAATTTAGACATTCTGATGAATGATCATCGTTTTAGAACGAGATCACTTCTCTTTCAAATACTTTCACTCTTATAATATATCTCCAACATGCATAGGTATTATGGAAACAATTGCAACACGAGAGCAATTCTTATTTATTTACCCATTGCAACATTCACAACAAGCAGAAATGATGTAAATCACTTCCCAGATGGCCATATAGGCTTCTCAGGATTCTTTTGGGGTTTTAAACCTAAAAGTTCTCGGGTTCGCCCACAGAAAAAAAAATAAGCCATTTTACTCCATTTTGACCCATGGCCATCGCCCATATTTTAAGGAAGAAATAATACTTTTATTTCAGAGTTTTGATATTTAATTTCAAAGCATTTAACATCAAAAATTAAGTTTGTTTTCTAAACTCTTGTCTTAGAGTATCAGTATTCCACATTTGGAGTATCATTACTTTAATTATAACTCTAAAATGATGACTTTTTTCTATCAGCGTTCGTTTCGCTGAAGGCTTTATTGTTACGGTTGGTAATTGTCATCACGAACATTGTTGGAATATTTTACGCACACACATTGGGTAGTATGAATAAAATTGTAGTATTTACTTGAAGCAAAAAGTAAAAGTAAAAGCATTTGCTTGAAGTAGAAGCAACTAGTAAAAGTCATTGCTTTTACTAGTTGCTTCTACTTCAAGCAAATGCATATGAATAAACATTTGCTTTCACTCAGTATCAAAAGCTCTTTTCATTGAAGGTTTTGCTTCATCCTAACCTACATTTCTATTGTTAATTTTCCTGCTTTATTGCATCATATGAATAAAGTGAAGTTTATGCTTTTACTTGATAATTTCCAAAAAATCACTGAGAAAATAATTTGTAATCCATTCCACATTTTCACTATTAAACCTGTATAATTCACGGTAGTCCTCATCTCGAGTTTCAGTAAGTGATTTGTAGTGCTTTTTGGCCTTGAAGTATACTCGGGAGCTGACTTCAAATTTTTGAAGCATTTGCTAAAAATAAGAGCATTTCCTTCTGTTTATTCATACAAATTTTAAGTGAAAAAAGTAAATGCTCTTAATTAAAGTAAAAACTACTAGCATGAAGTAACTACTATTTTGCTTCAAAGTCAAACCATTAACTTAAAATTTTATTCTTAAGAATGAAAGTATTTGCTTCAAAATTATGAAGTAAAAGCATAAACTTCACTTTATTCATACGACCCATTAGTATTTAACCTCTGTCTAACATTTCGTGCACAAAACTGAAAAGTGAACTTTTTTGCATTGTACTGAAAGTATATATTGTGGCATCTTATTTTAATCTTCTAGTCGAGCTGAGTCGAAAAATCATTGTTTCGTAGCCAAAAAATGTGCGCAACAATACAAAAACCCAAATGTAAATAATTTTTTAAAATATTTTACAAGCGTTTTCATTTGTTAACAATGGCACGCATATTTTTGGACTACGAAGCAATGATTTTTCGACTCAGCTCAACTAGAGAATTAAAATAAGATACCACAATGTATACTTTCAGTACAATGCGTAGGCCATTAACCAATGTAGAGAAAATGTAACAGCCATGGCGATGTTCAAATAAACCTATACTACAAAAATTCACTTGTATTATTTCCGCGCAACATTTATTCATTTTTCTTCTGTATCAAACAGACCACATGACTAAAAAACAAATATGTAAGAAACTTCGCCAAGTTCTTCTTTGGAAGTAAATTTGCATCTTCCACAAAAATTGTTTAGTTGATCAAATTTATTGAAATTCTTTTCGGTTTTTGTCCGATGTCGCAATTGAAGTACAGTACTGTTTTGCAGTATCCGTTTTGCACAATATGAGCCATGTATTTATGGAAATCCTATGATAAATTTAATTAAAAACTAAAAGTTTGGTATTAAATTTAGTTCCTTCATCTGATTTAATATAACTGAAATCATTGTTAGTCAAAGCTGACTTTTATATTTTCAATGTGTACACACAGCAATATTTATCACCCAGGAAACTCAGTACAAACCTAATTAATTATTCCAGTTTTATATTTATACTAGAAATTCTTTCAACTTAAAAAAATCCCCATATAAACAAATGACTTCTCTGACATTTCCCTGAAATTAATGATAATGTTTTGACACATGGCGTCTCACTACACGCCAAGATGGCTTCAGCTGACACACCAAAACGAAATAAGGAGCTCAAACCGCATATGTCACTAAACACAACCTCCTATCTTCTTTTTTCTTTTTTTTTTTTTGCTTTTAATGCGAACCAAATGACGTCACGGGGCTTAAATTTAGCCAGACTGAGGTTGAGTTGAGGCTAAACAAACTTGGTGGCCCACCGCGTCCTTAAACGGATTAAACGCCAACGATTTGTGACATCGAATCAATTTAATTTATCCAAAAAATGTGCAAAAATTTAACGTCAAGTTTTTTAGTTTGATTAAGTCGAACATTTTTTTACATTCCTCTCATTTTTTACTTCATTAATAAACGAGATGCACGTGTCACATTGGGTCACGTGACCCAACATCTGTTCAATTAAAGGACAAAACGGGAAAAAAAGTGAAAGAAAAAGTTTGTCCAATTATCAATTTGACCCTGACCTGACGTCATCATCTTATCGAGGGTTCGACTATGCACGTGGCACATTCAATCTGGGATTGTTGCTAAACGGGATATCCTCATTAGAAAGAGAGGGGATCATTCACGTCCCCTAAAGACCTCTTTTACAGCTACTGATAAAAATATAACAGTTTCGGGATGGGAGGATAGATAACTGGATACAAATAAAACTTTTTGCTTATTTCGAGCTTTGATTTCTATTAGTTTTCTTAATGCATTAAGTTTATCTCGGGTCATTGTTTCCTGGATACAATATAAATAAAAAATTTCTACAAATAGTATCTACATTTGAAAATACGGAAGAAGAATTTTGAGTCGAAAAAAGTAGAAATTGTATTTTTGAGGCATTCTTGAGTCTATAAAGTGTATTTTTGAATCTATAAAGTGTGTTTTTGAGTCTAAAAATTACAAATTGCATTTTTGATTCCATTTTTTTAGTTTTGAGTCTAAAAATTGGATTTTTTAGTCTTGAGTCTAAAAATTGGATTTTTTAGTCTTGAGTCTAAAAATTGGAATTTTTTAGTCTCGAGTCTAAAAATTGGAATTTTTTAGTCTCGAGTCTAAAAATTGGAATTTTTTAGTCTCGAGTCTAAAAATTGGAATTTTTTAGTCTCGAGTCTAAAAATTGGAATTTTTTAGTCTCGAGTCTAAAAATTGGAATTTTTTAGTCTTGAGTCTAAAAATTGGAATTTTTTAGTCTTGGGTCTAAAAATTGGAATTTTTAGTCTTGAGTCTAAAAATTGCATTTTTGAGTCTATAAAGAATAAACTGCACTTTTGATATTATAGACTATAAATATTTTTAGCTCAAACAGTACTTTATTGGGTCTATTGACAACATTTTAAGCCTAAAAACATGATTTTGAGCATAAAACAACATTTATTTTTGGCAGGAATGCAAATCTACAGCTCCGATTTATCCATTAATAATGTACTTACGTTGCTGCAACATAATTGTAACAGAATTTAGGAATTTGTGTGGGGGCTTCAACCAAATTACTGCAAAAAAATGTCCCTCTGGAAAGCTCAAAATATCTAAACTCGAGGTCCTTTTCAACACCTTCTCACTCACACAACATCATTAACCTATCCCTACATTAGGTCTTGAAGAAAGAAAGTACAAATGTGGACAAAATACTCCATTTTCCCTCATTTCTAAATGAGGAAAAACCCCACCCCTTTTAAACATTTGAAATTTGCAATTTGATGTAATCAAAGGGTTTCATCATGTACAGAGAGCATTGGTTCCATGAATCACATACCCTGGAGGGTTCTCTTTTTTAAGGGTTGGGTGTCCTTTTAATTATGTCAGACACCTGGCGAGTGATGGTTGCGTGGCTTCCCTTCCCCCTAAAAATTTGCACGTGCAATTACGTCACCATCATTAATAATAATTAGATAAAATCAAAATGGCAGCCACGTCACTCAATTTATACACCCAACCACCCCAGTGTAGCTCAACACAATCGCATCTAAAATTCGTTCCGCTCTCCAAAATCCTCTCGAGAGATAAAAAGCGAAAAGATTTCAGACGCGGTTGCCATGGCAACGCCTAGCGAAGAATTTAGAAGTTAATTTCAGTTTTATTATTAAATTTTTTTTTTATTTTTATTAAAATAATTGTGATGAAATTACGTCATTTTACTGATTGGAATTTGGAAACGTCAAAAAATGACATCAGACGAGTCCATCAAAGTGGAGATTATAAACCAAATCCTCCCCTCTGTATGCACCGAAAACCCTAATCTCCGGTGAATCCCTCGAGGCAGCCATTTTGCAATATGGCAAACTCAAGATGGGAGGGGTCGTGATGAGACGCGCTTTGAAACGAGACCCCGGGGTTTGGTTGCTAAGGAAACCGGGCGAATGCAATGGCACCTAATGAAAATTAAAGCCCTCGAAATTAAAGGCCCACTCTGATTGGGGCTGAAGGGACGCACAAATCAACCTAACGACTTTGCTGTTACTATGGAGACGACGTGGCCTCATCCATCTGATGGGATGAAGGGTGGAATGAATCGAAAGAAACAGGTAATGTAACTCCATTAATTTAAAGGGGAAGGACGAGATTGAAAAAAAAAACACGCAATGTGAAAAAAATTTCGAGTTTTGTATAAATATATAATTGTTTCACAATAAATTTAGGTATTGTTGAAAATATACATTGTTGAAAAGTAATTAATATGGTTGAAACTTATATTTTCTATGTTTTGTGGAAAATTTCTATTTTTTCTTTATTTTGTGAAAAAAATTTCCATTTTTTTTCCCTTTATTTTGAGGAAAATTTTCATTTTTTTTTTATTTTGTGGAAAATTTCCATTTTTTGTGAAAATTTCCATTTTTTGTGAAAATTTCCATTTTTTGTGAAAATTTCCATTTTTTGTGAAAATTTCCATTTTTTGTGAAAATTTCCATTTTTTGTGAAAATTTCCATTTTTAAAACATAAATTTTGTTCATTTTTGAAACTTATTTGTATTTTTTGTGGAAAATCTCCATTTTTAAAACATAAATTTGTTGGAAAATTTCCATTTTTAAAACATAAATTTGTTGGAAAATCTCCATATTTTTTTTATTTTTTGGAAAATTTCCATTTTTTTTTTATTTTGTGCAAACTTTCCATTTTATTTTGTGGAAAATTTCCATTTTTGAAACTTATATTTTGTATATTTTGTAGAAAATTCGCGTAATTAACCATTAACTGTTTAAAAACTAATTGCTCAAAAATTTATTAAAAAAGCGCAATTATTAAGAGAAACTCATGCACGTGCATTGACACCTGCAAGTTGTAAGAGGGCTCAGGTGGTGTGCGGGGACTGAGTCATAATTAAGTTTCGACCTCAAATGCAAGGCTCATTAATGGACAACCACTGGGGGAAAGCTCCCTTCACACCCCCTTTCCCATGTTTGCATTAGGACTAAACTAAATGAATATTGTATTGTTTTCAAAAAAAATTATTTCCTCCTTCCTTTATCCCTAATAACAAAATTTAATTATATTAATTCACAAAATAGAACAAATCCTACATCTATTTATTTGTTTTTCTTTCAATTTTTCATTATAAATATTTAAAAAATATAAGAAACTATAGAGAAAAAAATGGGTGGCCATCATTGGTTGGAACGTGTGTTGTTGCCTAGCAACGTAGCCCGGGGGCCAACGAACGAGTGGGTGGGCGAACGAGACGAGCAGAAGAGACGCTTTTGAATAATTTTCATCAGTGAATGTGCAGATATGTATAGAGGGTAAAAATGAAGTTTAGTTTACTTTACGCTTTGGGTTATAAAAGACCACAAAGGTTGATAATTTTATTTTATCCCAAAGGTTCAAACAAAAGATAAAACATGATAATAATAATCCTTTAAAATACTGCAAATGTTTTATTAAGCTCATCCGTAAACCGAGATTTCTTTGGGTTTGGAGCTTTGGACTGTGTCAGATATATCACATGATGTTTAAATGTTTTGTTCTTTGTGTTGTCAAAAATCTAAATTTTATGTCAAAAAACTAAATTTTATGCCAAAAAACTAAATTTTATGTCAAAAAAATAAATTTTATGTCAAAAAAATAAATTTTATGTCAAAAAATAAATTTTATGTCAAAAAAATAAATTTTATGTCAAAAAAATAAATTTTATGTCAAAAAAATAAATTTTATGTCAAAAAAATAAATTTTATGTCAAAAAAATAAATTTTATGTCAAAAAAATAAATTTTATGTCAAAAAACTAAATTTTATGTCAAAAAACTAAATTTTATGTCAAAAAACTAACCAAAAACTAAATTTTATGCCAAAAAAACCAAATGCCAAAAATAGCATTTTATGGCTAAAAGTTGCCATTTTAAACCCAAAACTAATTTTTTTAGTCTAAAAATAGTTTTTAGCCGAGATGTCAAAAACCGACAGCGAAAACTCTGACTACAATACTAAAAACAAAATATTCAGAATCCACTGTTAAAAATAAAAATTAAAAACTGAATTTGAACTCGAATTGAACTCGATTTAATAAAAAAAAAAAAAAAAGACAGAAGACGATCGACGATGATAATGCCAACTTATCAAGTCAGTGTATGGCATATGAATTTATACTCGGGTGATTGTGCGGCGGCCATTCGGTTTCATTAACATGGCCATCTGGCCTTTGCGTATTAATTTGGAAGCCATGCTGGCCAATTTCGACTCTCCCCATCCCATTTTCCATGACGCTCGATCCATTTCATTTACACGTCACGCTGCATTCCGCTCGACACTCGGCTTCCCGGTCAAAATCTTTTTCTTATAATTAAATAAACTGCTCGCTAATCACACACGGCCTCCATAGCTACAACCGGCCTGACGCAATTATCGTCTCCAAGGCGACGTACATTTCGGAGAGCGAGCGAGGGGTTTCCGTTAATCGAGTTTCACCATCACTCAGAGCTGTTTCGACTCCCTCCGTTTTTGTGTGCGCGTGTACAAATGTATCTTATTCAAATTGGCAATAGATTTCAATCAAGTTTGATGACGTGACATCGCCCTGTCATCTTAATCAAATGACTGATGCCAAGGACACGCTCAAAAGCAGCACCCACGTTCATTAACAGGCCTGTGCCATGTCGCTGCATTTAATCACATTGTACTTGCTACTGCATAAAAGAAAAATCTGTTTAAGTGTCCAAGAGTGTTGCCGTTTGCACCAAGTGACTAATGGTTGTCTGTGTTGTATGGTGGTTGGAATAACAGGATATTATTTCACAGGTGCGCTCTGTGTCATATGGCTAAAGGCAAATTGTGATCTTTGGCTGTTGCCGTTTTAGGGGTTAAAGAGCATATGGATAAAATAATATATCACATATACAATACAAAATCAAAATTCTTTTTTATTTTTATTTTAGGAATTCTGTACTTAAATATCGAAATAAAATTTTAATTTTCTCTATAAACAAAAGTCACTTATTTGTGTTAAGTGTCTTTTGCATGGCAAGTATGATGTAAATTACGTTGTAGTTGCGTATAAAAGTGACTAAAGTGACTTTAGAGAAAAGACAAATACAACTTACTTTTTTTGCCTTATAGCAGTTACTTGATTTTACTGCACATGCTCATTAAAACAACCAAAATGGCTTTCTCAAAATCACGAATTACTCTGTTTTACACCTTGGTCAAATGAAGAAGAAACACAAATTGCTAATTTTCTCTCAGAATTTCCTTAGGCAAAGATCAGGTTAGTAAATTGTTTTTGCTCGATCAAACACAAATCGGTAGCCATTTTGGTAAGAGCAAACAAAGCTGTGTGCCTATGAACAATTTTATAGTAGTGTTTATTGAGAAGTCACTTTTCTGTTACAGGCAAAATTGACACTATACTATGTGTAGTGTAGTAGTGTGATAAACAACACTACAGTACAGTCATTTACAAGTTACAGCAGTATATACTATATAGTGTGATTCCTCAGTTAAAAACAGCACAACCGTATTCCCTTGGAAACAACGGCATGCCGATGAAGGCAAGTCTGAACAGTTTTTTACAAGTATACAACTATACTCTATTCATCATGTCGTGCGCGAAACTCCCATTGGTTAAAGACCTATATTGTACTGAAAGTATATATTGTGGAATCTTATTTTAATCCTCTAGTCGAGTCAAGCCCAAAAATCATTGTTTCGTAGCCAAAAAATGTGCGCAACAATACAAAAACCCAAATGTCAAGAATTTTTTTGAAATATTTTACAAGCATTTTCATTTGTCAACAATAGCATGAACATTTTTTGGCTACGAAACAATGATTTTTCGACTCGGTTCAACTAGAGGATTAAAATAAGATGCCACAACATATACTTTCGGTACAATTTAGATCATTAACCAATGGGAGTTTCGCGCACGAAATGATAAATAGAGTATAGTCATTTTCCCCCGCATGCCGTAAAATTCGAATCAGTGTATCCGGCATGCAGAATAATTTGAATTTTTGTTATAATTTAGCTTAAAAAACATGTTTTATATTTTCAAACTTTGCTATTCAACCTTGCCATACCCTCAGATAAATAATAAATAATAAATTCAAACTAAAAACTCCAAAATATCTGCAGCAATGGCTCCTAAACACGAGATCCCTATACTCTAATCACCAAAAAACATCACAACTCATTACCCCTAAAACCAAATAGCAAAAAAAAAAAAAAACACATCTCTACAAACCTCATCCTGTCAACTAAAACCAAAACAACACTACCCACATCATGTCTCCATCATCATTCGCCCCCTATCCCATCACAAAGTCCATCTGCTGCGCGGCTGCCCCTCGAGACACCGGACGGCCAACTTGACTGCATCACACATTACGTAATGAAGGTGGAAACACTGTGCAATCTGTCGGATTAGTCGCTCTCTTTTCATGATGTTTTAATACACCTTACTCACCTCTCCCGATTCGCACACCCCCGTACCTCATCCCCCCAATACGGCATCTTCCACCCGGTGGCAGATGCGCCACACCCTCGCCCTAGTTGTTTTCTCTAGAGAATTTGCATGCAAAACGCGACCGCAGCTCAATCTCACTAATGGCCACCAGCAACGAACCAATAGAAGCACAAAACGCAGCCAAAGTACAACGCTCCGTCTCATTGGTCAATGATAGAAATGAATCATTCATTCGGTTGGGTGTTATTATGGCAGCAACGCGGGGGAAATCAGGTATTTTTTTTTATTTCCTTTATTTATTGATTTTTTTTCGTGGGAGAAAAAATAAAATAAAAATGGCGTCGTTGGAAGTTGCGACCAAGTTGATGATGCGTTTGATCGTTCCGCACTACATGTTTTCATCTCAGGTTGGCATAGCAACCTTTTCCCTTCCCGGCTTCATTCTGCATCGAAATAAAACGTGTCAGGGTGGATATTTGTGTTGTGGCTTCAGTTTTTTTTATTTTTTTATTTTTTTGTTTCCTTTTGTTGTTCATTTTCCTGATATGATATTTAGGAATTTTTGCCTTCATCGAACGGCTGAGGTATTCCTGGAATTCGCCATTACAGTTGGATAGAGCCGGTGACATATTGAATTCGACATTCCAATGTAAGGTTTCAAATTAAATTAAATTCCAAACAGAAATTGATTTAAAAATTGAAGTAATCACTTGATATTTTGATGTATAAAATGACTATTTTGATGTATAAAATGACTATTTTGATGTATAAAATGACTATTTTGACGTATAAAATAACTATTTTGACGTATAAAATAACTATTTTGACGTATAAAATAACTATTTTGATGTATAAAATGACTATTTTGATGTATAAAATGATTATTTTGATGTATAAAATGACTATTTTGATGTATAAAATAACTATTTTGACTTTTTTGATCATTTTGGTCTATAAAATAACTTTCTTGATTATTATGGTCTATAAATTGTTGTTTCTTAGCTTACAAATTACTATTTAAAAAAAATAAGCTAATTTATGTGTTTTTGATGAATATTGTGGCTAATGCCTATTTCATATCGCCATTCAAATGTTCCACGTCGACACATAACTTGACGATTTTGATACAAATTTAATTTGTTTTGGATTTATTTTGACAGTTACATTTATTATTTTCATTTATTTCTAATTTTTTTTTATAAAACCCCCATCAGCAAATAAAAAAGAACAAACCTTAAATCCATTTTTATCATCGTTTTTTCCCTCCTCCTCTTCCATATCTCATTATCGATCCAATTAAGAAAAAAAAAGAGAGAGAGAAAGAGAAAAAAAACTCCCTCCATATACGAGTTTGACCTTTTTACCATCCACTATTGTTGTTAAGCCCTAGAATGAAATCAGGTCCTAACAAGGAGCAAAAGAGGCAAAAACCAATAAGAATTGTAGAATTAGAAAAGGTTCCTTCTCGAACAACGCTTCACTGGATCTCTAATGGAAGCCCATTTCAGTCAAGAGCTTCATTGGCTTTCATTGCAACACCCAAAGGTCACTACACCGCGTCTGTTTCACACCTGCGGTACTGAAAAAAAATGTCGTCGTGGCAACGGACTTATTTATAATAAATATTTAAAAATAAAAATACCTAAATGAAAGTATAAAAAATTTGGGTAAAAATTCATGGGTAGGTTTTGTTTATGTTGGACAAATGTGAAAGTCCATTATAAAAAGCACCGCCTGATTCGACTCGAGTTGGCTTCCCCACCTCACATCTGCTTCGCAGATGGCAAAGTGATGCCACCTCAGTGTACTTAAGCCTAATGAAATTTAAATAATAAAATGAATATTTAAACGCGGGACCAATACAGTTCATGCACATATGCGGCCATATTGTTTACTTTAATCAGCGTTAATGCCGATTGTTGTTTGTTGTTTTAGTGGGATTAGTGGAGTCGGAATGGCGTCAGTGTGTATTTCTGAAATAGATTCTCGTGTTTCTAAGAAATTTAGAAATTATTTCGAATATTATAATAGATTATTTTCTAAATATTTGTAAGATTTTAGAATATTTTTCAACAATTATTTTCAATCATTTTAGATTATTCTCAATGTTTTTCAAATATTTCTCAACCATTTTCCAATATTTCACAACCATTTTCGAATATTTCTCAATCATTTTCGAATATTTCTCAATCATTTTCAAGTATTTTTCAATCATTTTCGAATATTTTTCAATCATTTTCGAACATTTTTCAATCATTTCGAACATTTTTCAATCATTTCGAATTTTTTTCAATCATTTTCGAACATTTTTCAATCATTTCGAACATTTTTCAATCATTTCGAATATTTTTCAATCATTTCGAATATTTTTCAATCATTTTCGATTATATTACAGAACATTCAACACTTTTCGTAAAATTGACTTCAAAAACATCCTCCAAATTCCACAATTTTCTTAACTATAAACATTCAACCCTCCACACATGACATGCAATTCAAATTCATACCATTTGAGTCAAAATCTTTACTATATCCCGACTCCGATACATTTATTAACAATTTCTACATTTTCTACTATACCCTTTGCCAAATCTCCTTTCCATCAAAACTCTAACCTCTCTTCTCAAACATCCCAAACCATCACACCCCAAACAAAAGCCCCAATCCCCAACCCCCATCCATCCAACTACAATCTCAATTTCATATCAACCTAACAAACCCCACCTCATTTACCCAAATCCCTCATCCCCCCTTCGCTTATTGTCTCTACTCGACTTCCTGTCTCACGAAGCAAGTGCATCGACAACGGAAGTGAGTCAGGACACTTCCGGCACGTGCCCGCACGTGCTGGCGTTCCGTGGGATAATGAGCAAGGGTCGTTTAGGGTTACGAGCGAAAGGGGGCTCCTTATCTGAACCCACGCTTCATTGCCTTTGCCTTGTCCACTATCCAAATGACACTCTCATCGACAATGGCGGCGACTTCATTAGCCGAAACGCGCGTTCCAGCCCCATATTTCACCGACCAGGGTCCCCTACCTCAACCTAATATCACACGGATTACATTAATCCAGGATTAGAGCGAATATAAGCCGCGATGTGGACTTAAATTGCGAGATGGCAAGAAGATGGAGCAGGAGGGGGGTTAGTGAGAAAGGGGGGGGATGAGTGTGGTGAGATTTCATTTCCATCACAATGGCAGATGGGTGAAGGGGGTGGTGGGAGTGCGATTGTGACGGAGAGGGGTGATGTTGACTCGGTGCGACCACCATCAATTCCCCTCTCATTCCCTTTAGGGTTTCATTGCCTGCAACAATAAATTCATGAGCGGCCATGTTGGGGAATCTGTTCGCTCCTCCCTCGTCGGGCTTCGCTCTGCGTTTATGCGTTTATATAACGCGTTTTGTGCTTATTTTTTTTCTTTATTCTTCGTTTTTCTAATTGTTATTTTTTTTTTTTTTTGTTTTTTTTTTGGTGGTTGAATACTGCAATGTCCATTTTGGGTCAGTGGGAGATAAAAATGATGGTGTGGTTGAATATAGTGTTATAAAACTGTCAACTGTTTGTGATTTAGGGGTAATTGGGTCGTGGGAATTAATATTTCAATGGGGTTTGTTGGTTAATTTGAAAGTTTGGTTTAATTATTGGAATTGGTAAGTGATTTGGTTGTTAATTGGAATTTATTGAGATCAAAGTGTTTTGTCATTTTTATTTGAATATTTGATTTGTTGTGTTTTTTTCTGGTAAAAATAATATAAATAAAATATTTATATATATATATATATATTTTTTAATTTTTTTTGGAGTTTTTTAATGTTAAATTATTTTTCTATTCATTTCATTAATAAAAAAAAACGTTTTTTATATATTTTTTTTTAAATTTTTTTTAANGTAAAAANGTTGCATATGAATTAAAGACTGATAAATATTTAGGTGTTTTCGGGGAAATCAATTTGCTAATTGAATTTTTAATTAGAAAAATTCCATATTATAATAAGTAAACTTAAAAAAAAAAAAATTAATTAAAAAAATACATTTGAAAAAATGAAATGATTAAAATTTATAAATTTCCATGTTTAATATTTTATATATGGTAACATTTTACATTTTTTTCCCCCACTGTTGATTTTATTCAAAGAGCAAAGCCATAAAATAAAGATGGAGGACGAATCAATAGATGCAGTGAATTGGCGTGACTGGGTGACTTCCATCAAGACACAAGATCAATATCGTGCAACACGATCCGGTTTCAACCGTTCAAACACTAATGCTACACTCACAAAATAAAATAAAAAAAATAAAATATCTAAAATTTTGATGAAAAAAAATGCATCAACAAAATTCAAAAATTGATTTCAATTTAAAGGGAAAACTAGTGACTAAACAACAGCAACAACACACACATGACCTCAAACTAAAGAAAAAGAAACACATTTAACTGACTGTGACAGGTCAATGACTTAATTTCAAATGAATATTTTTAAGCTTTTAAATATTTAATACCTTATAAACCTAATTAGCTATCTAGTTATCCTGTTTGTAATCCCTGAATTCTTAAGTTTTGAACCTACACTCAATTGAAACGTTATTATCAAATCAAATTCTGACAGTTTCATACATGATGCATGCAATTACTACTACAATATGATTAAGAATGTGAGTCAGAAAATGTTTACTTCAATTGGAACGTGGCTAGAAAAGGCTTATAAAGTGAATAATCCCTACAGCCGGTACTAATCATATTTATACGGCAATCCTATATCATTGGACATTGTGGAAATTCACAAAATTTCAACAATGCAAATGATTTGTACATTGTTAGAATGATTTTCAACGATACAAAATAATTTGTCACATTGTTGGAATAATTCTACAATGTAAAAATGTTATTAAAATAATTTTTACAATGCTAAAATGTTATTAAAGTAATTTTTACAATGCTAAAATGTTATTAAAGTAATTTTTACAATGCTAAAATGTTATTAAAGTAATTTTTACAATGCTAAAATATTATTAAAGTAATTTTTACAATGCTAAAATGTTATTAAAGTAATTTTTACAATGCTAAAATGTTATTAAAGTAATTTTTACAATGCAAAAATGTTTTCTTCTATTTTTGGAATAATTTATAACAATGCAAACACATTTTGTTCCGCAACTGATGCACTTTCTAATGTTTTTGAAAAACAAAAATTTGTGACTTTTTTTGTTGCATTTCTTCAATAATTATAATTTGATAAATGAAACAAAATATTCATATTTTATGAGCAGATGATTAACAAAAATCTCTCCTCCCTTTACATCAATTCCACGACCAAAATCCAATTAAAACAACATTTTATCACCAAAACTAAACAAAAAAAACTTATAAAATCCCGTTTCTCATTTTTCTTGCTCAGTTTATCTTTATATATTCATATCCGAACATAAAACCCAAAATATTCACACAGTATTTTATTCCCAGTCAGACAGCACAGTTTCCGATTGCAGCAAAACTCATCCATGCAACCATCCCTTGTATTTGTATAGTGAACTGAACACAAACACAAATTCCTTTCCCATTAATCCATCTCATTCGTCTCATTCATACTTTGCATCCTTCCGTCGCATTCACATTCGGCCTCGTTTCGCTCTACTGCGCATGCACGCATGTGCGTGACCGGAACTCCTGCCCCAAGTTTCACGTGCGTGGCTTCTCACTGATGGATGCAACTGTGTAATGGTGATGGTGATTGGACTCACTCTATTAAGAACTTCGTCATCGTAAATTGTATCGGTCGTCATGGCAACCATTGAGAAAATAAATATTTTAATTCAATTCTTTTTTTTTCATTCTCAATTCTATTTTTCATTGTTTAGGGTTTTTTTTTTCATTGTATAAAGACAACAATGAGGTTGTAAAATATTAATTCAATGAAATTCAATGTTGTATTGAATATGGGATACAGCAACCTGTTGTCAGGTGGGTCACTCAGTATAGTTCGTAACCTAGCGTGCACGTTCGTCAACACCCACTGGACAATTTGCTAACCCCCCAACCTCTCTAGGGTCATGGAAACCATTAGTGAAACAGTTATACGCTTGACAACAATTTTTTATTTATTTATTTTAGATTTTTTTTATTTTTTGTTTTCGAAGAGAATTATTCAATTTTTAACAATATAAATGTTTTGTTAAATTTTTGATGTGTTATTAATAGAAGAATTTTTAACACTAAATATGTTGTTGCGATTGTATGTTTAGTTAGAATAATATGTTGCATTTTATAAAATATTTTATAAAGCATTTTTGAAGGATTTGAAGCATTTTTGTAAGTTTTGAAGCATTTTTGTAAGTTTTGATGCAGTTTTGAACAATTTTTGAAATATTTCGTGCAGTTTTGATGGATTTTTAAAGGATTCTATGCATTTTTTGAAATTTAATGCAAAATTAGAATTATTTGAAAATTTGAGGCATTTTTTGGAGGTTTTATTCATTTTTGAAAGTTTATATTCATTTTTGAAAGTTTTTTTTCATTTTTGTTGTTGTAATGTTTTTTGTTAGTTTTTAGGTGTCTTAGATGTGTTTTGATGCATTTTAGGAGATTTTAATGCATTTTAATGCATTTTAGAAAATTTTGATGCATTTTATGGGTGTTTTGGTGTTTTTTTGAAGATTTTGATTCATTTGCAAAGTTTTTGTGCATTTATTGACAATGAAAAAAATGCCGAGTTTTTGAGGTAATTTTCAACAATGCAAAACGTTTTGTTGTGATTTTGACAATGCAAATGTTTTGTTAAGTTTCAACAACATAATTATCTTTTATTTATCAATTTTAATACTAAAACCCCTAATATTGTTTTTTTTTACGCAACAATAACCGAGAGATTAAGTGTCTAAATAGCTGTAGAGATTTGTTTGCTTAATTTAGCGATCAGTATAATCGCCTCCTCATCACACCATTCAATGCACTCGAACGCAATGCAAAATGAAGAGGAGGGACGCGGAGGCGGACGCCGACCCCACGAGGGGGTCAAAATCCGAAAACGAGGCTAAATCAAAGGATATCGGAATTAGTCAGTCACATTCCTTAACGTGCACCTGTGTAACCAAGTGGACAGACGCAGGTGCGCGGTAATAACAATCCGATTATGCATATAATTATCACATCATTTTTACGGGTTAATAAACGATGCTTTTTTTTTTTTTTTTTTAAATTAAAAAATAAAAAAACGTTTGTAGTTTTGAAATTTTTTGTTTTATGTTTTTATAATACATTTTTCTGACGTAATTTACAACATTTGTGACACGATTCGACACATTTACAGACAACATTTACGACGATATACTCAAAAGAAATAGAATTGACGTGATCACAAAAATTATTTATAATTAATTAAAATGAAAACAAAAATTACAAATTTACAAATACAAATATACACAGCTTTTCTTTTGTTCTTTTCTTTCTATACACATATACATACAATACGAAAAATTAAGATTTCTTTTTCTTTTTTTTTTTGTTCGAAAAATCTTAAAAATTTAAATTTAAACAAAAAAAAAAAAATTTAAAATTATAAAAACAAATCACAGTTGTTTGTGTTGATGAAAATTATTATATTGAATATATTATATAATTATTATTAGAAAAACAAAATATTTTAGTTCCCAAGTTTTCCAGGTACGTGAATAGGAACGCCGAAATTAAAAAAAAAAAATTGTGACTCCGGTCGAAAATAATGATGAAATGGGAAAAAAATGATGAAAAAAAAAAATCAAAAATCAAATTTCGCAATTGAAGATCCATTTTGTTCGTTTCATAAAGAGATCCGTTTGTTTTGTGTTAAATCTGAGAAAATAATAAATAAAAAAAAAAAACAAATTAAATACAAAGTAATAAAACGTATAGAAGAAACAAAACATTCAAATTGTTATTTATTACATAACAATTACGTCACAATAAGATGAAATTGCAAACTCACCTCTCTATCTCACACCTGGAGCTTCAATTAACAGGACACGGGCCTCGTACCGAGGTCATCCAGGTGAGATGGAACTTTATCCAGGTGTGTTGCCTTTTAAATAAAAAAAGAAAAATAAATTATAAGTCACTTTTCAATAACTATTTACATTTATAATATAAAAAAGCCCTCAATATAAGGTTAAATTAATGAAAACCGATACAAAATCGACTCCCAAAACCCCCCAAAAGCATAAAAATATTTTTTTCTTTTCTTTTTATCTTAATTTTAAAACTAATTTGATCAATTTTCTTACTTTCCCATGACCCCTTAAACCCAAAGTCCAAAAACCACAACTAAATAAATTATCAAATCAGATAATATTAAAAAAAAAAAAATCAAAAAAAGTCAAAAAAATAAAAATAAAATCAAAAATTTCAATAAAAAACACTTAAAAATTTTAAAAAAACTCAATTTAAACCCTCTAAAGAACCAAAACAAACTTTCCCCAAATTTAAATCAAACCCTGACCTTCCAAAAAAATAAAAATTTTCTTAAAAAAAAATCTCAAAAAATCGAATTCTTCTTACCTCTTGCGCAGCGCAAGTATTTGGCCGCGTATTCGGCGTGGTTATAACACCCAACGGAGTCCTATTGGGACTACTCGGGCCGGGCGAACTCGAGTTGGAGCCGGGCGGCGATCGAGCGGGATGAGATTCGAGTGCGAGTTGTAAGTCACAGATGTAGTCGATCACGTACTGTATGATCTCCAACTTGGATAGCTTCTTGTTCTTGGGCATGAACGGTACGAGTTCTTTCAATTTGCTGAAGTACACCTGCATCTCCTCCGACACTGCGTCGCGGTAACTGTGCTTCGACACGCGACCGGTCGCGGCTGCGCAACGGAACAGATTCGACGCATTCTCGCTCAGATTACTAGACGATGACGACTTCATATTTCTTGTTGATAAACACGATTGATTTGACGATGTCACTTTTTGCTGTTTCGCTATTTCACGAGTCCTATAGGGGGCTGAGAAGGTCGGTCAGGGTAAATCCAGTAAAGGCCAGTGCTCCTCACCAAAAAGTAGCGGAATACTTGCGCGACTCGCTTTTATAGGCGGGTTGAGCAGGACATGCAACTGCGCATGCGTATATTTCAAACAATACGCCCTCTGAGGTTCGTATTGGTTACTCGATTCAGACTCCGCCTTTGGAGGGATAATAAGGATAGGAGTCGATGATGTCATGAAATGAGGTCAAATGCGTTCCGGAAGTTGATGAAAAATGACGTCAGGGACAAGTTTTTACCTGTTTAACAGGTGGGGGTTAAATAAGGGATGAAAGGGTTAATTTTTATGATGTTTTTCTTTGGTTTTGATGATTTATTTTGAGGTATGGAGCTTGTTTTGTGTGTTTTTTTTATATAGTGGGAATGGATGTTTAAATGTTTTAGATTGTGTAAATGGGGAAATGTTAAATAGAGCATCAAACTCAATGAGGAAATGTCGTAATACATGATTTTTAAGTGTGGGGTTTTTTTTTTTAAAAAAAAGAAAAAAAAAGAGTTGTTAAAAACTCGTTTATGTGATTTCTCTGTCATAAAAATAGAGGAAAATGCGAGTTAAAGTAAAAATAAACAAAACAAAGAAAATATTCTGAGATTTTCTCATCGAGGTATTTTATACAAAAAAAAAAATAATAATAATAATAATCAGAAAACTCTTACTCGCTTGATTTTTTTTTCTTATTATCATTTCTTATGAAAATGACGTAATAATTTTTTTTTAAATGCAGTATTTTGTTTCATTTTAATTTTTTTTATTCATATGACGTAAAAAATAGATCTTTTACATTTATTCCACAAATGATTTCATTTTATCCTTTTAAAAATAGACGATTGCAATATGCATTTTAATAATTGTTTTAATTGATTTATAACACCAAAATAAGCCTAAATTAATTTACATAATTAGCCAATTATTCATCTTAAATTCGCTTAATTTTACTAAATTTCTTCAATTTTAACTAAATTTTCACTAAATTTCTTCAATTTTAACTAAATTTCTTCAATTTTAACTAAATTTCTTCAATCTTAACTAAATTTCTTCAATCTTAACTAAATTTCTTCAATTTTAACTAAATTTCTTCAATTTTAACTAAATTTCTTCAATTTTAACTAAATTTCTTCAATTTTAACTAAATTTCTTCAATTTTAACTAAATTTCTTCAATTTTAACTAAATTTCTTCAATTTTAACTAAATTTCTTCAATTTTAACTAAATTTTTACTAAATTTCATTAATCATCACTAAATTTCCATTAATTGTCACTAAATTTTCACTAAATTTCCACTAATTATCACTAAATTTGTATTAATTATCACTAAATTTGTATTAATTATCACTAAATTTGTATTAATTATCACTAAATTTGTATTAATTATCACTAAATTTGTATTAATTATCACTAAATTTTCATTAATCACTAAATTTTCATTAATCGTCACCAATTTTCCATTTAATGATCATCAATTTTCCATTTAATTATCACCAGTTTTTCATCACTTTCCTCCAAACCCCCACATTCCTGCTTTCAAAAGCGCCGAAAATGCAACATTCTATCCACTTTTTCCCACTGCACTACACAACTGACTCGGAATTTTTTTTTTCCTTCAACTTAACCCTAAACATCTTGTTATTATTAATTTCCCACACTCAACGTTGGACTGTGTGTTCTGCGTTCGGGATGGGATCGCAGCTGTGTTGAAGGGAGAGAGTGAGAGAGGTGGGTTGTATCTTGGAGGGTGACGGGAGGGAGCTGGGTGGGAGAATTGCAGCCAGGGAGGGGGATATCACACAGCTGCAAACGCGACGGGGTAAAGAGTAAGTAGGATGGTGGCGGGTGGGAAAGGGGGTGACCAATAGGCTGTAGTAGAACGCCACCTAACTTTTGTCCCTGAAGTGGTCTTTCCCACGACAGTACGAACAATGCATGTCGCTGCGGGGCTGACTTCCTGACTCCCCCCCCCCTGCCCTCTTCCTTCCTCCAGGGCCCTTGTTTTCATCCCAATTTCGCTCTTAATTACCCCTGAAGGCGAAAAATCTCTGTGGAAACAATCTGAACCTACCTTATCAAACAGTGTGCACAGGTGGCATCCAGTCAGTCAACAGACCTTTTTTACACTTAATTGTTATCTCTGGTGACGCCATTTTTTTTTTCAATGGGGTTTTTTAATTGTGTTATCCGATAAATAATTGGGAATTTGATGCAGATTTTTTTTTTTTTTTTTTTTTTTTACATTTTGCAACCCAAATTGGCATCGTTTTAAAACGCATCGTTTTAGGCATGGAAAGTCTTACTTACATTGCAAAAAAAGACAAAAAATGGATTTTATTTTTTGTGGATGATTGCATCAATTATGTATGCAGGAATTTTTACATTATTTAACTTGCATCAAAAAATGAGAATGTCGCATATTAGTTATTATTGTAAAAATTTCTTCTAAAAAAAGACAAATAATTGGATTTTGCATGATTACATCAATTATGCAGAATTTTTTTTTTTAAACCAAATTGCATCAAAAAATGAGAAAGTCGCATAATAGTGATTATTGCAAAAATTTCTTCTAAAAAAAAAAAAAAATGGATTTTTTGCATGATTTCATCCATCAATACAGAAATATTTACACTAATTAACCCAATTAAATCAAAAATGATATAAAATCCGACTTTTTACTCATGAAAAATTGTTGCTTCGTGCATTTTTAATCATAAAATATGCAAAAATAAAAATAAAATATGCATTTTTATTCTTACGTCATCATTTTTTAACCGAAATGGCCAAATTGCATCAAAAATCATTTAAAAAAAAAATTTTATAATTTTGATTTTTAACCCTAATTCCCATAAAATAACATCAGAAACAAAAACATTCCTTGCCAAAAAACTTCAAATTCAACCAAAACTCCTCCACCAGTTCGTTTGAATTATCCCAATCAACATGTTTTAATCCCCATCTAATCCCATCCCAAAGACCAGCCGATTTTTTTTCCCACACCACTTTCCAGTCACGACGCATTTCAAAGTAAAATCCACGCGAAAACACACACACACACACAAACACAGAGAGCCGAGAGGGCGAACCGGTGTTGACCCCTCGGCTTGTTTGCCTTGCCATGGCAACGGTTCCAGCAAAAGCACGTGCACCAAGCCAGGTGTGGCGACCAGGTGGGCGCCAGAGAGGTTATGCAAACAAGTTTTCTTCGGAGGGAAACAACTTATGACGTCATCGTCTCCTTTTCATAAAAAAAAAACGACTGGCGAAACACAAATTCAAACACAAATCACATCTGGGACGTCGAAAAAGTTTCCTTTTCGCCGTTTCCCACACTCAGAGCGTCCAGGTGGACGGAGGAAACCGCGAGTCGAGTTCCAGGTGTACGGATGGACGCTTTGCACGCAGAATCAATGATGGGGACCCGGAGTATCGATGGGGGGTGATTAATCCGCCCCCGCAAGTGAACTCGGTCTCATGTTGGTTCCCACCATCTTGTTGCCGTCACGTTAGCTTCATCAATGGCACGTGGCCGACACGCGCTACACAATTGAGTCACGTGCCGAGTGACGCCCCGGGGCCGACGCCACACCGAGTCGTCGTGTGCCGCAATTGCGCGTTGGCCAATGGGATGGTGCCACGTCACGGGGTAGACGCAGTAGCAGATGTTTTTTTACCCGCCAGGTGCTCGTTACTCCCTCCCACTGGAACCCCTAAACCGGTGTGTTTGTATACCCCTTTTTCCCGCGTTCTTTCATGTGGTTGTGTGAACTTTTCAGAGAGGATAAAGCGCGTTGTTTGCATTAATTCGATTAGTTGTGATTGGATTTTTTTTATTTTTTTTTTTATTTTTTTATTTTTTTTGTGATTTTATTTTGGGTTTTAATTTAGTTTGAATTATTTATTATGAAATAATTCTGAGTTTAATCGCTGAGAGGTGTTGATGCAAGTTTCCTGATTTTGGTAATAATTTTATTTTTATTTTATTTTATTTTATTTTATTTTTTTAATTTTTTGAAAATCAAACATGGCAATTTTGATTTGTAGGATTTGATTCAGTGATGTAGGTAAACAATTTTGATGCAATAACAAATGAAAATTAAATTTCAAAAGCTCAAATTTAAGTGCAATATAATTCAGTTCACCAAAATTTAGTAAATTTAGTCTAAAAACCAAAAATCCAGCTCATGAACCAGCAAATCAAACCTCCAGATACAAAATACGCAGTCTAAGAGACAGGAAATTAAGTTTAAATACAATAACTCACTCAGAACTCCGCCTCAACGTGTAAGCTATAAGTTAAAAATTACACAATTCAGCCTAAAATCCGGTAAACACATAAAAACACATAAATTAAGTCTGAAAACATAATTTTGCCCAAAATCTAGAGAAAATGAAGAAATTATGTCTGAAAACACATAATTGAGTCTAAAAACACATAATTGAGTCTAAAAACACATAATTGAGTCTAAAAACACATAATTGAGTCTAAAAACACATAATTGAGTCTAAAAACACATAATTGAGTCTAAAAACACATAATTGAGTCTAAAAACACATAATTGAGTCTAAAAACACATAATTGAGTCTAAAAACACATAATTGAGTCTAAAAACACATAATTGAGTCTAAAAACACATAATTGAGTCTAAAAACACATAATTGAGTCTAAAAACACATATTTCAGTCTAAAAACACATAATTCAGTCCAAAAACACATAATTGAGTCTAAAAACACATATTTCAGTCTAAAAACACATAATTGAGTCTAAAAACACATATTTCAGTCTAAAAACACATAATTCAGTCTAAAAACACATAATTGAGTCTAAAAACACATAATTGAGTCTAAAAACACATAATTCAGTCTAAAAACACATCTAAAACACATAAATCAAGTCTGAAAATAGAATTTAGTCCAAAAACTACAAACACATAATTCAGATTTCAGACTAAAAACCAGCAAATAAGTCTAAAAATACCTAATTCAACCTAAAAACCAATGAATTAAACTATAGAAAACAAAATTAAACTCTTTATAAACCAGGTGTTAAAAGTATTACATCATCTATTATATATAGTCATCATCATCATCATCTATATAGTTTCCCACATAGTATTTCCTATATATGTCTCTCTGTCTGTCTTTCTGTCTTTCTTTCTGTCCCGTAACGCTAACGTGAATGGCTATTGGCCTGTAACGTCATATGACAACGAATACAAATGGCGCGCAAATTGTATGTCATATGCCCAAACACGATTGTTAGACCGAAAATACAATCGAAAATGACAATCCATCCAACAGTATGTTTTGAGAAAATTTATTTATTGTGTGGTCGGCGTTATTATAATCGCAAAAATACAATTTGGGCGCCATTTTGCATCATATGACCAATCACGTTAGTCTTAGCGTTACGGGACAGACAGAGACAGAGACTGGGAAACTATATATATATGAGTTTTGCTGTTGTGATTTTTTTTTAGATTTTATTTTATTTTATTGTATTTATAATGATTTATTTTTCTAGCACCGGGATGCTTCTAGTCAAATAAATAAGAAGCATCATAAAAATAACCTTTTTTTCTTCTAATTTATAATCAACACTTCCTACAATTAAAAAAATACATAAACCTAATTCAAATAAAAAAAATGGCCGAAATATTTTAATTCCAAACATAATCCCCAAGCCCCAATCACCATCATTATCCGAACACATTTTTTTTTATTTCACCAAATAAACACTTTTTTTCCCCCCTTCAACCAATTAATTTTCAATTGCAAATTCTCCCATTTTAGCGTCCCACAGTCCGCGTTGCATGCAGAAATCCAAAACGCTAACAAAAAAAAGTACCGATCTTGAAAGTCGTGGGAAAATGAAGCAGGTGCTGGGAAAAGACGTGGAGGCTGAATTTCAACACCTGGCGAGCTTCTTTTTTACTACCTTACTACAACGCACATCTCAATCTGGTTGCGCGACCAAACAAGTTCGCTCAAACGAGGGTTTCACCTGGATTCGTGTTCCCTTGCATCATTCAATTGAATGGAAGGTCAGAAGAAGAGAAACGACATCATAGCCGAAACCACATTCTCAACAGACAGGTGTGTATAGGAAAAGCACAAAAGTTTCATACACAATTCAACGTATCAACGTTCATTCACCTGTCTCCAATACTTCTTGTTAAACCAAGCTGAATCTCGCATAACAGGCCTCAATGCCATTTTGAATTTATATTAGCCACCGAAAAAAAAACGTGAAAAATTTTGTAAACTGAAAACAACATATACTGCTTTGATGGGCCCATAGACCCAGCAGACTCCCAGTCCTCCCCTATAAAGATGCTGGCAACAGATGTACATCTACTTGCCATATATAGGAACAAGGTGCGTTCATCTTTGGAAGCCTGGAAGGTCAAGTGACATCTCGCCCCACTGCCTTTTAAATGACTGACTTGTAAATTATAATATGATTATTTGCTGATGACCTCATAAAAGTCGCGCTAAATTTGTCACATTCCTTTTCTGATCTTTAGAATCCCTTATGGAAATAGTGTGCAGTTTTCTGCAACAATCGGTTCTGACAACTAAAAGTGGCAGAATACGGTTTGCAACTATTTCATAATTTATCTGCAAATGATTTTCTGCAGAAATCAGCAGAAAGTTGCAGCGAGTATTAGCACAGACAAGTTTTGAAGTTTTCCTATGGAACTATTTATTTGCAAAACAATTTACTGCAATTATCCAGATGTTTGCAGTAAAATCTTTCGCACTATGGCTCTTGGTTCTTGGTTTATGATAGGGATGCGCCAAATATTCGGTTTGTATTCGGTTATTCGGCTATTATACCAAAGTTTAGTGGCATTATCGTTGTATCCGTTGTATCGGTGGCCATTTTAGAGAGTATATCTAAAATTGTTAATGCGCATGCTAAGCGCTATGATTGTCATATGACATTTTGATACAAGAAAAGAATAAATGGAGACACACTAGGCGTGAATCGCGTCGCTTGGCGATTTTTAATCTGCTTATTTGCCTTTTGCCAAGCAATTTTGAAAATACATGCTGCCAGTACTTTTTTGATTGCGATTCCAAATCGCAACCAATCAGGAGCGATTTTTTAGGGTCATTCAAAATCGCAAAGCGACGCAATTCGCGCCTAGTGTGTCTTCAGCATAAAAGATTGTGGACCTTCATTTCATTTGCACCGTAAACTGGAAAAACCACAGAAAACCCAGTTTGAGTTGGATGCTGGTATCTGGTATACAATAGATAGAATACCGTACAATACCATACAATAGATGGTTCTTGTCAAGAAACAGTAAATGTGTATATAGTCTGTTCGCGTAACTGTATAGTCCAAATAGCAAATATAAAACAACATGAAAACTTAGTATAATCCTCACCTCCGATCCAATGTAGTCAGATTAACTGAAACCTTATTTTAACATATGCAGAAAACTCACGGCACAAAATAGTGCGAGTGGGGACAGACAAAATCCGACAAAATGGGGATCCAAATAATTTGGATTGTTGCCGCCATTATGTTGACGTTGTCATATACATGTTTCGCCATTTGATGATAAGATGATCAATTCTTTGTCTTATTTAGAACTGCCAATTTTGTACTCAAAAATAGTCACCTTGATTTTTAGGCTCACAAACAATTATTAAATGGAACCACTAGGCGGGTTCGAAAAGTCATTTAAACGAGCGTAACCACGTTTACACTGGTTTAAATTTTAATTTGCACGTTGTTTACACGAATTAATTTGTGTAAACGTCGTTCAACCATCTTAAACGGAAACGACCTATTTTCGTCGTGCAAATGCACGTGCAACGGAATTTGACGTTTAAAGTGTTGTATTTGCCGCCATCTTGAATCCTCGCTTCGAATGTAAGTAGTAACAATGTGCATGATTCTCAAAATTGTTACTATTGTTACTATTTGTTACTAATTGTTACTATCTAATGTTACTTTTTTGTAAAAGAAAAGCAGGCAAGAATGATGTGCTTGCTGAAAAACAACTGCTCCGTACAGCTTGTTTGTTTATTACGGCAGCCATATTTGTGTGAATTATGTGTAAATTCTAGTGTAAATTCCAGTGTAAATGCATATGCAACATTTTAACTCGAAAAGTCAGTCGTGCAACTTGACATTTACACTATCAGTTGCACTGGTCGTTCAGTGCAAAATCATTTTCGAACCCGCCTAGTGTTTAGGTTCTTAAAGTGTCTTAACTTAAACTATTATAAAGTGCCTAAAAACAAAATTTAGACATCTAGATTTGCAGTGTAGAAATACGCGAACAGACTTTAGGTCTATACTGTAGCTTAAATCAGATAAGTGGATTTCAATCTCACAACATAAGCTTAAGTGCATCTTTAACTAAGTTATATTGAGCCATCATAGCAGGTCTGTTCAATTTCATTAGACAAAATCACTTTCAAGTTAGTTGACTGTCTAAGCAACTTAGACAGAGACTGGATAGAACATTTTTGAAGCCATAGCTTTCCTATAAGTGACTTATTGCTTTAGACAGCTTAACTGCAGTGTCGGACTGATGGGCATCTTATGTCTGTTTCGTTATAAGTGAAAGTGACATCACCTGTGCATGCTCACTTGTCACTTCACATATAAATCTTAAATTATTTGTCTAAAATGAAATTTTGATATTTATAACTGCCTGCCAAGGGTACACTCTCCACTCCTAGTGCAGAGCAACAATTGAGCTCCCCAAACCTAATCTTTTCATCTATAACCTAATCGCTTGTGGGGCTCCCAGAAAGCGGAGCCCTGGTTTGGCTGCACCATCTAAAGTCTAAACCTCTGCACTTATTATTATATACAAATCTAAAAGAGATATTCTGATTTATTTATCTGGGAATTAAGACTAAATCTCCTCTGTACTTGCTTTAAAAACCCAATATTTTTCAGAATTCATGTTACACAGAAACAGGGAGTATAGAGGAGGACCAGGAGATCGCATTTTCACTAATCAAAAATTCCAAAAAAAATGCTCAAATTTTTAAATAAAAACACACAATCGGTAGCCAACAACAGTTTATTGCTCTAGAACATCTCTTGTAATAAACTTCTGCTGTTGGCTACCGATTGTATGTTTTTATTTGAGAATTGCGCTTTAACCTGGCAAACGTGGGCGATATGCGTGACACGGGATATTTGAAATCTTCCATTGTTTTTGGGGTTGTAACTAAGTGGGAAATTTTTTTTGGAATTTTTGATTAGTGGAAACGTGATCTCCTGGTCCCCCTCTATACCCCCTGTTTCTGTGTAACATGAATTCTGATACACCTTGTATATATCTAAAACTAAATCTAAAATTGGGAATCCACCTGCTAAGGCCCATTTACAGTACATGACATGTGCATCTTTGTACAATGCACTAAAGATGGTTCTAGTCTAGAATTCCTTACAGATTTGGACAACCTGTTGATTTTTTCTCCCTGTATGACATGAACATCACTACAAGCTTTTTTTGTAAAAATGTATTTATAATTAATAAAATCAATAAAATTAAAAAAAAGTTTTTTTTTAAAACTAATTTTCTGAAAATTGTCGAAAGACCGAAATAGGCCTCAAATGGACCGAAATAGGCCTCGAATAAACCGAAATAGGCCTCAAATAGACCGAAAAAAACCCATTTTTAACTTAAAAAATATTATTTATTCTTTTAAATTCAATTTAAAGCAAAAAATGAACATTTTACACGATATAAAGCATTCTTATGCTGGGTTCCCACTTGGCAGAAACTCAGACAGAAAATTTTCTGCTGCAGAAAATTTTGAGTGCAGAAAAGTATGTGGACTGAAAAGTGGGCAAAAAAATGCAGAAAAGTAGAATTTAAAAATGGATGCCAGCTAAGGAAGGCAATTTATAAACACTACTGCTTTCTACACTCAAAATTTTCTGCAGCAAAAAATTTTCTGCCGGAGTTTCTGCCAAGTGGGAACTAAGCATTAACATGCATTAAATCCCTTATGAAAATGGGCCTGCAAGTTTTTGCAGCATTTGTGCTGTAAACATTTATAAGATATATTTTGCAGTTGCAGTAAATTGTTTGCAAATAAATAAATAGTTGCGTATAAAGTCTATTTACCTATAAGTTTGGTGTAACTCGGATTGGTCGTGGCAACTAACTGTTAAATGGTGTTGCGCGGAACAAAGTAGTTCTAAACCGATCAAAACCGGTCGTCAAATGTTCGACCGGCCATCTATTTATCCAAGATGGTAGTTTCGCGCAGTTTATTCAAAAATGACCAAAAATGATTTTACTTTGATTGGTTACTGACAGACATGTGACTTAGGGTATGAATACTTTCCTGAGATC
>JH431734.1:114843-200398 GCA_000239455.1 Strigamia maritima | reverse complement strand
AAAAAAAAAAAAATAATGACCAAATCCCCATAAACATTTAGAAAGTTGCATCAATTATTACTCCATCATAATCATCATCATCATTCCTGCACACACGAGCTCGCTCGCCAGTCGCCACCCCACCCCACCCCACCATCCATCCATCCAGTGATCCGCCATTAGGAGATTTCGTCACCGCAGATCGATGCGATGACAAGTGGAAAATTAAAGAGCGGCTCGCTTATCGACAACAATAACCAATCCAAACGGAATGACGTGAAAATGAAATAAACACACACACGACGTGACTAAAGAAAAAGAAAAAAATCATCCAGCAATAGGTCAATTAGGGAGTGGCCACGAGTTGTGGAATGGAGTAAAGGGCCCCACAAAAGAGGTCATTTTCACATGGCACCTCAACACAGGTGCCATGACTCCAACCGCGTTCCAAGCCGACGCCAGTCTGTCTGCCACACACCTGTGCGCCTAACCTCGTCCTCATCCCAGCGCAACATGACTCGAGGCTAACCATTTGCGCATGCGCCCTCCCGACCGGCTCGGATTGAACAGCCAAAACTGCTGTCGCCAGTCTGTCGCGTGTGCACCTGCAACCCAGCGCATTCCAGCTCCCCGCTGACTTACATCAATATCCACTGACGTCAGTAGCTAATAGCCCCATTTGCTGGTTAGCAGGTGTCACCGGAGCCTCATTCAATAAAAGGATTCCTCCTAGAATCCCATTTAAATGCCAAAGAAAGGTCAATCTTTTATTCATTGTAGATGATGTTGATAACGCCAAATAGAGGTCGAAATACTATACAAAATGGCGGATAAAGATCAGATTTGACAAATTTAAGACATTTATTTGACAATTGTGATTTAAAACAACACAAGTTTTACTCATTTAAGGCTGTTTTACTCAGAATTGGTCATTTAGTGACTAAAATAAACGTTGAAACAGTAATTTTCGTACTGAAACGTCAAATCCCAGCCAACTTCCGCATTTACAATCGCGCAAGTTAACAGACTTTGACAAATTCATCACCAGATGGAACCGAACACGACCCCCCTAATCACATAGTAATAAAATGATTAAAACCAGGCTGTCAAAAGTTTTTCATTTGGACACCAGATGGCAGCGGAGTGTTGCCTAGCAACCGATACGGAAAGAGAGAAAAACTCTGCTCTCGAGTGCTGAGCTTGGTGGGCGGCAAAGCGTAAAAGAGAACCAAGTGGCCCATCTGGTCCTATTAAAACCTTGTCAAAATACAGAGTGAGAGGAAAACGCAGCTGTGGACAAACGAATTCACCAGCTGCAACATCTCTTTTCAAACATTCTTTTCATTATTTACATTCATTAATTAACCGCCATCGCGATAAAACACTTTTCATTTCATCGTGCGATTTATGTGTGAAATACATTAGAAAAATATTTTTCAATCTTTTTTTCTTCATGTCGGGAGATCAATTTTCTTTGCTTTTCTAGCCCGCGCGACGAGTGATGGCTCGTCTGGCGGGCGCCCGATGCCTCGTTTTGTTGGGTTTCGGTCAGGCCGGTCGGCTTCGTGCGAGACAAGGGCGGGAGTTGGTGCAGACGGGCAGCTGGGCGCGCGACTTACTGGCTCCTCTGCCGCCTCAACGGACCCCATTCAACGGGTTTCTTGTTGCGGATCTTCAACTAGGCCCACCCAGAAATCAATGACTAAATACATGTGCGTGGGGGTCCACCCTTGTGCTCGTTCAATGTGAATTGTGGGTGTCATAATCGGGTTTTTATGAAGAAAATGAGGATATGAGAAATTGTTGAAGGGCTAGATTTTTGATTTTTTTTTTTTTTTGTTGGTTTTTTTCTGTTTTTTTCTTTTTTTTATTAAAATGTTTTTTTAAATGTTTTAAAAAGATTTTTTTGTGTGTTTAAAAGAATGTTTTGTTTTGAAAAAATAAAAATTTGATAGCTCACCTTTGATACAGGTTGTTGATGGATGTTGGATTTTTGATTACTATAATGGTGGCGCCATCTCTCGTCGGAAATTTTCAAGCGAAGCAATGGTAAAATTGGCAGTTTGAACTGAAATGCAGAAATTTGGATTAAATTAAATAGTAAATTAAATTAGAAATGTGTTTTTAAAAAAAAAAATTTGAAAATTAGAATTTAACAGGCTGCAACACAATTACCTATAACCAAAGTTTTTCAGTTCTACAACTGAATTTTTTTTTAATTTGTTGGGTTTTTTTGGAGGTTTCTTTAATTTGAGCAGTTATGTTGGAAGATTAATAATCACTTGTGCAGGTGCTGAACTAATAATGTACTTACCGTAAGTGCAAATAAATACAAAACACTTCTTACACGTTTTTCCCCGTTTCGGACGCCTCAAATTATGACAATGGCCGACAAAAAACCGATATAAACAAACCAAACTAAATCAAAAGACCCACTAGCGACACCTTTGAACAAATTTAAAAACCAAATAACAACCTTTTATTTTTTTAATGTATTTTTTATTATAACTTTAAATTAACATTTAACATTTAAAAAAATTTCTTTTAAATTTCTTAAAACTTTAAAAATTAAATACCCTTAAGATAAAATTAACGGCACCTTACCGTTAGAAAAATTAACGCACATCATGGCGACGCACATGTAAGAAAAATCAAAAAATGGCAACAGCTGCAGCAATCGGTAAACAAGTGCTCCGTTTGCCACCTTTACCAACCATTAAAGAAATTCTGCGCATATACAACTTAAGAGCTACAAAACATTTAAGTCAAAATTTTCTTTTACAAGAAAAAATAATAAATAAAATAGTAAATGCTGCAGGAAGAATCAGAAGTGAGTAAATCATTAATAAAAAAAACTCAAAATATTATATTTCTAACGACTAAAATTAATTTTCTCGATTCAGATACATACGTGTGCGAAGTTGGACCCGGACCTGGCGGACTAACACGATCAATCTTAGAAAAAGGAGCTAAACATCTAATAGTCGTCGAAAAGGATAGAAGATTCGAACCATGTCTAGAAGTAATTTTTAAAATAAAATTAACAATACATGAATATTAAAAATTTAAAATTATATTTCCAGCAATTAGAAGATGCGTCGTGTAATCGTCTTAAAGTAATTTTTGAAGACGTCTTAAACCTCGACTGCACTCGATTATTTCCCGACGACGCGATAAGAAAATGGGAAGAAAAACCGCCTCCGATTCACATAATCGGCAATTTACCTTTCAACATATCAACACCATTGATTATCAGGTGGTTAAGAGCCATGTCGGAACGAAAAGGTTTTTTTTCGTACGGTAGAACGCGACTCACACTTACTTTTCAAAAAGAAATCGCCGAAAGAATGGTCGCGCAGCCATTAGATGATCAACAAAGATGTCGGCTATCTGTTATGTGTCAATACTTAACCAATGTAGAACACGTATTGAACATCCCGGGTATATTTTAGTGTTTTATGATGTAAATAAAGATTGAATTTTGATGTATTTTTAGGAAAATTTTGTGTTCCGAAGCCGGAAGTTGACATTGGAGTGGTACATTTTGAGCCCTTAGTGGAGCCATTGATTAAACAACCGTTCAATTTGGTAGAAAAAGTGATGAGACATGTTTTTCATTACAGACAGAAACACATCAAAAGAGGCGTCGGGTATTAAATTGTTTAAAATTTAAATTGTTTAAAAACGTTATTTATTTGTTTTTCTTTTTAGGACGTTATTTCCGAAAGCTTTGAAACATTTAACTGCTGAGGTTTTTGAGAAATCGGGAGTTAATCCTAAGAAACGTTGTTATCAATTGTCGATGCATGAGTTGAAGATGATGTGCGATGTTTATGCTGAATTGTGTAATCGGTTTCCCGATTTAGTTGCTTATGATTATCGAAATAAGGAGTCGGTTGAGAAATGGATGTTTTATACGGAAGAGTACAAGTAAAGTATTTATTTTTGTATAGTTATAAATAAATTTTGATTAAAATGATAACCAAGTTGTTGGGTTTTGAATTAGAATCTTGTTGATGATTGTTTGAGTGAATTTACGGTTTTTCATTTGGGGGACGACGTAACGAAGAATGTGTGAATACCCGTTTCCGCCAAAATTTGTCTGAAAAATAATTGAATTTAAAATAGGATACCACAGGAGATTGCGAAAACTAATATTTTAGTTTTGATTCAAATTTGAATTTTTTGAAGTAAAAATTTGAATTTTTGAACTAATAATTTGAATTTTTGAACTAAAAATTTGAATTTTTAAACTAAAAATTTGAATTTTTGAAATAAAAATTTGAATTTTTGAACTAAAAATTCGAGTTTTCCAGCTAAGAAATTGAGTTTTTTCCGGTCATTGTCTATCTTCCTTATAATAAAAACTCTACAAGTAGACTAAAATACATTAATTAATTTAATTCTTTACCAATCGATGCTTTGTATGAATATCATGACTGATGACAATCTTGTCCTCAAATCCCTCCTCTATTAAATGCGTTAATTTAGATATTCTTTCAGCATCGCTTATCATATCAACAGAGTCGTTCAATTGATAAATGGAAACTTCAATTCCAAACAAATCAAATTCGCAATACGAGCCCATCTTAGCAAACTCCACCAATTCGCAATTATCAAAAATAGACCCTATTTTAAATTTAAATTAAAAAAAAATAATTAAACACAATTCTAACAAAAAAATTGTCATAAAATAAAATACTATCTAAATGCGCCATGACAGTTTTCGATGCCTTTCCACCGGCTTCGAGAAAATATCTCAATGTCTCTGATGGTGCCTCATGATGTCGTCCTGGATGTATCATTACAGGTGCATTTAATTCCTCCTGTACGATTGCAGCTGCTGATAAATTTTTCTTTTCAAAACCTAAAATTTTGATATAAAACTAATTCCATTCACAATATATAATTGAATTAAAATACCATGAAGTGGCCAGGAACAACCTAATTCTCCAATGACTCCACATTTAATACCATCGCAGCCATTTATTATTTCATTTCTCATCAAATCTGCAATTTCCTCCATTTTGATTGATAAAATATTCGGAGTTTGGGCAGCTGAGATGTAAAATCCTAAAATAAAATGAAAATAAGTATTTAAAATAGTATTCAACGACTTTAATTTACCTGTTCCAGCTACAATATTAATTCCAGTATCATTTGCAACTTTTTTCATAAATTCTAAATCACGTTGCAATCCGTGAGTCGTATTTTCCACTATAGTTCCGCCACCGAAGTTTTTAAATTTGATTACATCTTCAATGACTGCTCGTTTTGTTGCATCGTCATTAAAAATCAAATTGTCTTTATGACTATAACTATTGAAATCAATAAATTAATATCAGTTTTATAGTTTCTTTTTATCGATTTTATTACGGATTTTGCCTAATCCAACCCAGATTCTCCATACAAAAAGGCAAATTCATTAATTCCTTTTCATTTTCAAGTGCTGGAACATGAGCAACATCAAAAACCAAATTCATGTGTTCGTGGGTTAATGTAACCCCAACTTTTGAAGGCTCTATGGGACCAGTAACTGCGAAAAACAATCAATCAGTCAACAATCAATAAACCAAAACTTTTATGACTTGACTTTACCCGTGCGAACTTTTCCACTTGACTCCATTTTTAATTATAAAATAAACACATAATAATCTGTCCTTGGACTTTGACATTTTAAAATGTAATAATATCTTCTTTGAACTCAACAACAAATACTTTTTTTCTGGAAATTGTCGTCGGTTGATGTTGCCATGGAATTTATATTAAAAAAGCTTTGTGTACTGGTTGCTTAGCAACAGTTGCATGTAATCAAATGGCCGGTCTTTCTTTCGCTACGATTTAAAATTTAAGAGTCCCGAATTTTTTGTTTTTTTGTTTTTGAAAAAAAAATCAAAATGCACAATTTCAAATGCAATGTTCCTCGGGAATCTCCGGGTACTTTGGCATTCAAGGGCAATAAACAGCGAATTTGGGATTTTCGCATGCGAAATTACAAACTGCCGGTTCGAGCGGTGGGTTGGTAAGTTTTATGTGGTAATAAATTTTTCCAATAAATTTATTCATAATGATTAATTTTTATTTTCAAGGGCAACTGACAGAGAAACGGAACCGAAGGATTATGATTTTCAAGCAGCTCCGAAAAAGAACATTTTCCGTTCCACTTATAACCAAATTGGTTATTACGACAAAAATTGGGTAAAAAATTATTGAATTAAGTTTAATAGGTTTTATTTAAGTTTTGATTTATTAGCACATTCCGAAACCGACGACCCAGGAACTGCAAGAGTGTGCAGTGAAGCCGAAGCACCCAAAATGCAGGAAACCGGAGAAAGAATTGTGTAAAATACTTCTCACACGGCAAAGGTAACTATTTTTTTTTAGAGTATTAGTCAATGAATTTGTTCGTTTATTTAATTTAGTATCGAACGTGCAAAGGAGAATGTTGTGCCAGCAGACAAGCATAAGTTGTATTTTCTGAGTACTTACACTAATGATTACAAACGGAAACATTTTGAAAAGGAAGAAGTAATTATTCAAGTTTTAATGATTTTTTCATTTTTGTCATTTTTTCAATATTTTTTTTTTCTTTCTATTTTTCTTTTATTTTTCTCTATTTTTCTCTATTTTTCTTATTTTTTCTAATTTTTTTTTTTAATTTTCTCATTTTTCTCATTTTTTCAATAATTTTTTTTAATTTTCTCATTTTTCTCATTTTTTCAATATTTTTTTTCTTCATTTTTTTTTCATTTTCCTTATTTTTTCAATTTTTTTTATTTTTTATTTTTCTCATTTTTCTCATTTTTTCAATATTTATTTTTTCATTTTTCTCATGTTTCTAACAATTTTATCTTTATCTCTTCTTAGCAACTCCCAACTGAAAACCGCTGGGAAAAATTAGTGGAAGCGGGTGCTTTTCGGCGTTGCAAACCAGGTGCTCAGAAAAGTGCTGCAAGATGGGTCGATTTCCATCCACGTTGTCCATTCTTAGATCTTAAGCAAGAAACTGCCGAATTGAAATCGGAGTCATCAAAAACCAATATCCGCTCCGGTACCCACCATCTAATTCCGAACTCGCACGCGATCGAAGTCGCTTAGAATAAAAAAATCCCAAAAACGTCGGTTTAGAGCGAATCATAAATATGTAAATTGTTTTTTTGTATTTTACATTCGTGATTTACCTTCGTGGAAAACCGAAAATATCTACGCAAAAATTTAAAAAAAATAAAATAAAATTGCAACAAAGAAAACAAAAAAGAGAAAAATTAAAAATGTAAATCGTGTTTGTACATTTTATTTAAAGCCAATAATAGCACTAAAACACTACAAATTTCCTTAATCCGCCTGCCGAACTACAATTTTATCTATTAAATACTTCGTTCATTAATCTCCACACAAAATACACAGTATTTCGTGGCTAAAACAAACAATGCTACATATAATTGTGCAATTTTCGAGAAAAAAAACCACTAAAATGAAAATAAATCAACAAATTGCCAATCTAGAAAAGGTCACTTAAGAGTTCGGCGGTGATGAATTAATTTTTATTTCGATTATTTGTAATTATTTTCCTTAATTCATTTAATTTGATGAAATTTCTTCGTCGGATTGTTTGCATGATCGATTAATAGAAGACATGGAGTGAAAGCAACACCATACTGCGATTCAAATTGACGCATCTTATCCACGAATTTGCCAGCGCCGTAAGAATCAACGAAACGGAATGGGCCTCCTAAGAATGGCGGGAAACCGAGTCCAAAAACAGCCCCAATGTCGCCTTCCAACTGCAAAAACAAAAACAACAAATTTTAGTCAAAAATCAAGAAAATTTCTCATTTTTTTAATAATAAATTACGGGTCCATTGAGAATTCCTTCCTGAAGACAGAGAATGGCTTCGTTAACAAATCGGGTAGCTAAACGGAACTGAACATCCTCGTCCGTCATGCCACCTCTCGGTGCAAGACTATACTTCTTAATAATTGACAATGCTCCTTGATTCATTTCTCTATCTTTGCTTTTCCCAGAATAAACAAAACAGCCCTTTCCAGCTTTACGACCTAAAAAAATCAAATAATTCCATCAATATTGAAAATTCTCACCAGGTAGGGTCAAAAACATACCCAAAAACCCTTGTGCGACCATATCCTTCAAAACTTCGACATTTCCACCGGAAAAACGCTGTCCAAAAGCTTTTCCTAGATCCTCGGCCACATGAGCTGCAACATCGACGCCAACTTCGTCCACCAGAGTCGCCGCACCGACCGGGAATCCAAAAGCTTTCGTTAATTTATCCAATTTCTTCGGATCGATTCCTTCCTGTAGTAATCGAATGGCTTCTGCCATCATCGGAGCTAAGATTCGGGTAGTGTAAAACCCTGGTCCGTCTTTGACCGCAATGACAACTTTGCCTTGTTTGAGTCCCACCTGCACAGCAGCCGCTTTAAAAATCAAAAAAAATAAATTTTAATTTAATTTAATCATTTTTTTTTATTTGTTTAAAATGCCTATTGTTTCTTTGGACGTTTTGTCGGTGGTTATAATTTCGAGTAGTTGCATTTTATCCACCGGTGAAAAGTAATGCATTCCAATAACCTAAAAATAAAAATTAATTTCAAGGCGCGTTATATTTAGATGACAATTTTTGAATTTTTCTTTTTTTTAACCTTTTCCGGTCGCTTGCTAGCAGATGCAATTTTGGTAATGGGCAATGCCGATGTATTGGACGCAAAAATGCAATTTTCGTTCATGTGCTCCTCGCATTCCTTGATCACTCGATGTTTAATGTTGATATCTTCGAAAACAGCTTCGATCACCATGTCAACATTTTTGAAATTATCGTAAGTGACGGTTGGATCGAGATTAGAAATAAACATATCTCGTTCAAAACTGCAAAAAAAAAAAAAAAAAAAAAAAAAAAAAAAAAAAATTTAAAAAATATATTACATTTTTTAAAGAAATTGATTTTACGAAGTCATTTTCTTCTTTTTCACGGCCGTTTCGAGTCCATTCTGAATCTGGTTTTGTCCTCGTGCTAAACCATTCAAATTCATGTCCTTCAAAATCACGTTATATCCTTTATCGAGGCTCACTTGAGCAATTCCAGCACCCATCAAACCCGCTCCGAGAACTGCCAACGTCCTAAAAAATTATTAATTTATAAATAAATATCCAAATTCAAACGATTTTTATACTTTGGCTCTCGTTGCGGCTTCCCAAATCGGTTTTTCTTGCATTCTGTTTGTCCATGAAATAATCCAATCAAAGCTTTGCAGTGAGGTGTCATGCCGAGTTCGCCGAACCCTTCACGTTCTGCTTTTAGGCCATCGGTAAAACCCTTTACCACACGTGTTTTCAAAACCTTAAAACAAAATATCAATTAAAATAAACAAATCGACCGTTACAAACGAATAATTTCAATTTACTTCGATGATTTTCAAAGGTGCTGGATACAAACCACCGGTCATTTTCATAACTTGATCTTTAGCTTTATTGAATACAAAATTTCGAGGATATTCGAAACCCAAAGCGAAATTCATCACCTCTGAAAATTATTTTGATTTATAAAATGTTAAAAAATCGAAATTATTCAACTTACTATCCATTAATGACTTTTTCCGGTCAGTAGATATTTTCTTATTGACAATATCACTAAAAAAATTACAAATATTTCAATTTCTAAATAAATAAAAAAATAACAATACATTACTTTGCTACTTGAATGGCCACTTCTTCCAGATATTCCAGGTTTCTTTCATCCACTGGCTTAATACCAGGACCTAACCGATAATATAAATAAATATAAAGTATTTCCATGTTTCCTTTACTATCCACTTAAATACCTAATGGTTGAACAACCAAATCAACAAATCCCATTCGTTTAGCACGGTCAGCTCGCACCATTTTACCAGTCAGTGCCAAATCGAGTGCATTTGGAACAGATACCTTTATAAAAAATTTAAAAAAAATTAATAATTCACTAAAATTCATCAAGATTTTCAATTTTTTCTACATATTTTGGTAATCTTGCAGTTCCACCACCCCCTGGTAATAGCCCCAACATCACTTCCGGTAATCCAAGCACAGTTTTCTTATCCTTAACGGCTATCCTATAATGGCACGCTAATGCAACCTGAATTTGTAATAAAAAAAATTATTTTTGTAAAACTTAAATTAATTCATTTCATCGCAAACCTCTAAACCTCCTCCTAAACAAGATCCCAATATGGCCGCTACGATCGGTTTTGGACTCTGTTCTAATCTATCTAGTACTTTTTGACCCTCCTGAGATAATTTTACAAAATCCTCTTTTGTTTTACATCTTTCTAACATACTGAAATAAATTAATTAATATATTTTATTATTAATTTTTTTTATTGTCCCGATTTTAATAATTAATATTCACTTTATGTCAGCTCCAGCAATGAAACTTCCATGTTTTTTCGATATTAGAACCGCACTTTTTGCATTACTATTCGAGAGTAATTCGTTCAAAGCTTGTTCGAATTCGCTCATCACAGCTTGTGATAATGAATTCTGTTTTACATTTGGCGAATTCAACCCGATCACCATAACTCCATTTTTCACTTCGCATGTTACATGCGCGCCTCCTAAGATTACATTAAAAAACCATTAGAATTATAATCTTTTTTTTTAAAAATATTAAGCTACTCACTCGTGCATTTTGATGTAAAAAATGTCCTGTTCGGTGAATGTACTAAATAAAAATGATAAAAATTATTAGATTGGATATTTTAGTTCAGTTGGCAACACATTTCAAACATAACCCGCCGAAATACAAATATTAATCTTATCAATCATGTTTAACATATATTAAATTAATCATTTAGATATTTTATTTGCTAAAATGCACTCACATTTGAATACTTTTTCGATATTTAGTAAGCGAAAAGCCCCGATCGTCCTGAACCCGGCCATAGCGGTGCGCGCACGTCACGACTAAAGAGTAAAATTATCACTAGATGTCACTTTGAAACTTTCAATGAATTTCTAAATTATCCTGATATAAAATTATTATTTTCTTTTTAAATAAAAATTATTAAAATTAATTTATTATTATTATCTATTAAAACAAAATATTTCAATATGGAAGCGGAAACTCATGAACATGTGCGCGACACATATAATTTTCACGCCCATTGGCTATGCGAGCAATCGTGAACTGACTGACGTTGGTTACATAGTTCACTTTCTTATATAAAAGCCAAATAATGAATAACTCGAGATTGATAAGTGGCAATAACAAACTAGCGCTCAGATCGCTCGTAGTATATTTATTGACATTCATTTGAAGTGAAAATGAACTCAGCAAGTAATGGTCAAGGCCAAGGCCATTGGATACTTGTAACTGGAGGTGCAGGATACGTTGGTAGTCATACAATTTTAGAATTATTGAATGAGAACTACAACGTAGTTGTCATCGATAATTGTATAAATGCTGTAAAAGGTAAAACCGATAAATTTTATGGTTAAATGTGACCAATAAAGTGTATTTACTGACACCTGTTTATGTTTTTTATTGCAGATGGAAATGTGGCGAAACCAGAAAGTTTGAAAAGGATTGAAAAATTAACGAATAAGTCGTTGATTTTCTACGAAGCTGACTTGATGAATAAAAAGATGATTACAAATATATTTAAAATGGTATATTTAATGATTTTAATGGTTTTCATCAATTTTAATGTGAAAATTTGATATTTATTTAAAAATAGTTAATTTGTCATTTTATTGTCGATTTTGATGCGAAATTTAGTTTTAATTTTTAAAATTTATAAAATGATGGGAATGGTTAAAAACTTTGATATTTATATAATTTTCATCGATAACAATGCGAAAATTGAAATTTTTATTTAAATATTGTTGAAAATTGATGAAAATAGTTGATGAAATGTGTTTGTATGTAGATTCATATTTGCTCTTACTTTTTCCAGCACAAAATTGATAGCGTCATACATTTCGCTGCACTTAAAGCCGTGGGTGAATCAGTGACAATCCCATTGGATTATTACAAAAACAACTTGTGTGGTACAATTAACTTAATTGAAGTATTTATTTATATAGATTTTCCAAACACAAAAAGAGTTTTGATTCATTCATTGATTTTGATTTTATCCAGACAATGAAAGAAAATGACGTCAAAAAAATCATTTTTTCAAGTTCAGCAACGGTATATGGAACACCTGAATTTTTACCTTTGGACGAAACACATCCGGTTGGGCGAGGATGCTCCAATCCGTACGGAAGATCGAAATATTTCATTGAGGAAATACTACGAGATATTACTATATCTGATGAAGTATTATTTAATAATCTGTATTTCCTCATAATTTATACACTGTTTAAGAAAGGGGGAAATACAATCGGACGAAATAGTCAATTTTGCAGTTTTATATGAAACTGATATTCATTTCTATTGTTTAAAAAATTTTTTTTTAAAGCTCAAAATGCATTTTAGTAGTTTTTTGTATCTAAATATTATATTATTTTAGGATTGGTCCGTTTTGTTACTTCGTTACTTCAATCCGGTTGGAGCGCACTGTTCCGGTTTGATCGGTGAAGATCCTCTGGGAATCCCCAATAACTTAATGCCCTATGTAGCGCAAGTGGCTGTTGGTCGTAGACCGGAACTGCAGGTTTTTGGGGGTGATTATCCAACGACAGACGGTACCGGGGTTCGCGATTACATCCACGTTGTTGACCTTGCCGGTGGACATGTTGCGGGATTGAAAAAAATGTTGAATCAAAATTTTCGCGGGTGTAAGGTATAAAATACACGTTTTATCATATTATTGAAGTCTTGGACTCATAGTACTTATTAAATTAGGCTTATAATTTGGGAAGAGGCGACGGTTATTCAGTTCTTGATGTTGTTAATGCTTTTTGTAAAGTCAGTGGTAAAGAGGTACGAAAATTAGATTTGGTTTGTTATTTTGAATTTGAATTTATAATTTTATTTTAGATTCCGTATAAAATCGTTGGTCGTCGCGCGGGAGATGTGGCAGTCATGTATTGCAATCCGAGTTTAGCGGAAAAGGAACTGGAATGGAAAGCTGAGAAAACACTAGAAGAAATGTGTAAGGAAATTTCTTCCAGTACAATTGTGGATTCACTTGTGTACTAGAATTGGAAGTTATGAACATTTTACAGTAATGACGTGTAAACATCGTGAAAGAAAATCGTAAAATTTTTTACGATTTTCTTTATCTACAGGATGTAAAAATGTTTATTATAAAATGTTTAATAAGTTATTTTGACTTAAAACTCGCATTTTTTCCTCGCTTTTTAGGTGCGGACACATGGAAATGGCAATCGCTTAATCCGAATGGCTACTCGAGTCATCAAGAAACCAAAGAAATAAATTAGAAAAACGAAATAAATAGCTAAAATTAAAATAAAATAATTAAAATTTACAACAAAAAAAGTATTTACTAGTCTTTAGTCATAGTACTTAACCAAGATTTCAATTTATTTACTAATATTTAATTATAATAATAATTTATGTTATTATAAATTGTTGTTTTTATTTGTGTGAAAAAATAATGGAACCAATGACAAAAGTGCAATTAAAATATAAATTATAAATCAACAAGTTGTCAATTAGTTTTGCCTGGATGCAATCTCCATCCGTGGACACTTATCTTATGCCTTTATTAATCACTTGTGGAAAGTCACACATGGTTTATTTCCAATGTGGAAAAGTCATTTGACATTCATTTTTTAAAAACATTATTCATAATTTTGGATATATTTTTAACTTAATAAACGGTAATAAGAAGCCTTGTGTAAATTCTTCTCAAGTGACTCCAGACTCATAATAATAGCCATCAAAACCTCGCCGGAAGTCGGCGGGGGATTACCAAGTAATATTTCGTGCAGCTGTTTACAAAAACGGAGTATACACAATTTCACCACTGTCCCCAATTCTGCATTGGATGTGTATGTTACTTGTTACTTCCGATACAGTGGAACCTGTTGTGAATCGAAATCATAAGATTGTCGAGACAAAATTGACCCGATATTTACAACATTTTATTTCTTAGTTTATTCAGTTGCCAATAACGTCAAAATTCAATTCAATTTTTTTTCAGTCGCGAATTTTTTTCCCATGGCCAATCCCAATAATGTTGGCGAAGAACTTACTTCAGTCGCTAGTAAACTCAATTATGGACTTATTTGTGGCATCGCTGCTAGATACTTAGTCGCAATCTTATTAGTTTCAGTGGTAGAATCGGTTATCACGGACAAAAGTTCATTCGGAAACGAATAAAAAAATAATAAAAAACCCCGAGTCCCAGATAGATATAATGACAGAAACCTTGTTATATGGGATTTGTTCAAAAATAAAAATTGTATTGTCCGATTAACTAATTTTTCACTGCAATTTGCTCCTCACTGGACATCAGAATTACGGTACCGTATTTTACAAGTTGTCATACTTGTTAGAACATTTACAAGGTCATAAACAAACAAAAAAGATTTCACTTTTCCTGACCCCTTTGTGATGGGTTGACATACTAACCTGCAAAGAGTGAAGGCCAGGTCATGGAAAGTGTTCAACAGGGGTCATAGATGTCAATGCTACGTCTGTGACCCTGACCTGACGGACCTGACCGTGATCTCAGGTGATGCAGGGATTCTTTCTAGAGCATTGTAAAAAGACTCCAAGAAAACACTGCAGTTATTATTATGATTTAAGTTACCCTGGCTATTATTATTCTGTCATTAAGCACCGTACCACTGAAAATAGGACTCAACTAAAAACTGAAAAATGGATAGCAACTCATTTTAACAAACTATTTTTAACAAACTATTTTTAACCCATAGTTGGATTGCCATAAACACACTGCTACTACACTATGAACTCATCAAAAAGTAAATCCAAGAAAATTTGAGTACAAAAAAAATATATAAATAAACAATTAGTTTTGTCTGGTTATGACTTGGATTGACCACTCCTGGTCATCTTGATTAGAGATGAACTTTTAGTTTATCCACTAAAACTTATCTTATCCCTTAATCGCTCGCGAAAGTCACACATGGTTCATTTCACAGCTCGCTTGTCATTAATTGTCATTAACATTCGTTTCAAATGAAGAAGGAACATTTCATCTCCATTTTTTCTATTTTCCTCAACTTCGGATTCATTTTTAGCTTATCAAACGGTAAGAAGCAATTGTTTTCACGCAAAAAAAACGTAAAACTTTAATATCTTTCTCAAGATGACTGCAGGCTCATCGTAACCAGCGAAACGCCAACAAAAGTTACAGGTCAAGTAGCAATTTACTACGGAAACCGCTGGTACCCGCTTTGCGGGGCACTTTGGGATAAGAACGATGCTCAAGTGACATGTCGTGCAACTGGTTACAGAAATGGAGCGCACAATTTCACCACTGTCCCGAATTCTACATATGATTCGGATCTGGATTATTTCCGATACAGTGGATTCCATTGCGTAGGGAATGAAGAAAAACTGCAAGATTGTCGACACGAAATTGACCCAATATTTATAAACGAAACGAGTCAATGCAATGGATTTGCAGTCGCAATTTGTAGTTAGTATCATTTGTAAATCTACTAGTTTTTAGGTTTTTAGGGACCGCTTGATCAGTCCCTCGACAACATCATGGAAACGAGCAGACGACTGATCGCTAGCCCCATGCCATGGAATTTCCATGGATACATCTTGTAATTTTATCATTGATAAAAACTTGGTTTTTTGGCTTATTCTATTATAGCTTTTATCAATTGACAAAATGCAAATTCTAATCATATTTCATGTAAATTTCGTATTTCAGTTGCGAATAAAGTCAACTATGGACTCATATCTGGCATCATCGGTGGCTGTTTACTCACAATCTTACTTGGAATAGGCTGTTATCATGGACAAAAGTTTCTTCGGAAACGAATGGGATCAGATATCATGACTGAAACCTTACTATGAGAAAACTGATCAAAGTTTTAATACCTGCGAAATATACATTATGTTTAGAATAATAAAACCATCATTTCTATTCAAACTTTTTTTATTTCACTTTTACATACATAAAAATTCAAATTAAAAAAATATTCTAAGAATTTTAATGTGGCCTCCTCCAACCCCTAAAAGCCACTCCAATAATTCCTCACCAACAAGCATCAAATAGCTTGACCAACACAATTCATACATTGGATTTGCCGAATTATATATTCTACAGTGATCAATATTCAGTTGCACAACCATTTTCAATAAAACTTACACACTGGTCACGTCCCCTTCGTGGCAGATAACAGGAGGACACCTACAAAGAACTAAGAACAAGTTTTTTGCCCATTCCCCCCACAACCCCAAACAAAAAACACCCACAAATAGGAAAAGACCCTCACATTTTACATACCAGTTCACAAAATCCTCTTCAAACTTAAAACGGACACCACCTATACAGAAAATACATTTCCCCCCCACTTTTAAACTTCCCAAAAATAAATGTTTACCTACATAAAATCCATTTTCCCAACTCAAATTTCAAATTCGTCAACCTGGACGCGCCTAATAACGAAAAAAAAGAAGCTTCTCTCCCATTTTAACAACCCCCCCATTTGTAGAAAATGATAAAATGTACATAAAACATACCTTAATTCTTCCGTTAGCACAAACCGTTACAAAACTAAGACACTAAATTAGCTTTTACACAACTTCCTCTTCGACCACACTTATGGAATTGCAAATTCCTGTCAGTATACATAACAAAAATTAACCTCCCCCTTAGTTAACAAAACGATACTTAGATATTCCAAACTCCACAGAAGACATTTTTATTTCTCAACTCAATTCACAGAACGGCAACTCGGACCTACAATGAAGTAACTAAAAAAGTTTCAAACTCCTCATTCCCCCCCTTTACAAGATGAATTGACAAACAAAACCCAACAAATCAAATAAGAATGTTATTATAATAAAAAAAAAAATATGAAATAATAATAATAATAAAAAAATAAAAATAAAAAATGGGAAAAACAAACTCTTACTCATCCACTTCATTTATTCTTACGAATAAGACGAATACATCTCAACCGTTAGATTCAGGACAGGTGCAGAAAGGGTTGGCAGAAGTTTTAAAGTAAATTTTCATGTCACACAAAAGTCAAAAAACCTAAAAATTTCGCTCTTTTCATCTATAAAATAAATTAAATCAATTAATTTATTCCACCCCCCCTTCCCCCGACATAGATAAAACATGCTCAATTTAAAAAAAAAATATATATATATATAGAATAAAATAGTTGTTACAACACAGCCATTTTACAATTGTTTTCACTTCCAAATTTTTTTTGCGAGTGGGACCGGGTGAGTAAAAGAGTGTTCCGTGTTATGATTTGTTCATTTTTCCGTTCACACAACTTCGTTTCTTCATTCACTACAATAGATTTTGTGTTACCAAAATGATAAGATAAGCATACCCACTTGGCCTTTTTTTATGTTTTTTAGAGATGAACAAGCGATGAATTATTAGCGGCACACCCAAAACAAAGCTGCTTCTACTTAAAACATTCGCCATTAGCCCAAGTGCCCTGCAATAGATTGAATTGGCAACAAAAAAAAAAAAAAAAAAAAGAAAGGCACAGTATCCGTAATACATGCAACATACTTGTACAGCGATACCCAATTCACCTTGACTACATTACCAACTTACATACGAGTGCACACTTAGGAAATCAGTAGACTTCAAGTTACAGTAGTGAATTCACACGACACAAGGAGAAATGCTGTAATGGGCAAGAAAAAATCCGACTCGACATACATTAAATCCAACTTACGATACGCAGCCCTCTCTATAAACTCGTGCCTAGAATTAATTATATTTTGTTTAGTATATATTCTATTTTTTTTAAAAAAAAAAAAGTTAGAATGGTTGTGCAACGTTCGATTTGGAACGGATGTCCGCCATTTTGTTTAACGGGTCGATGCGTCATTAACTATTTAAAAAAACTGTAAATTTTTAAAAAATATTAATTATGAACTAACTTAACAGGAGGATTAAATTAAATTTGGAATAAGTTAGAAAAGTATATTAAAATCGAGTATTTTTTTTGATAATAGTGATCACCGTTTTTCGTACTCACACTACGCGATGCAAAAGAGAAATGAGGGAAGTTTGATGAGTCGAAGTCTTTTATATAGTGTGTTGACGCACTCTTCTGAGATTTTCTAGAAGTTTCTAGGTTATATCGAGTTTGAACGATATTCCGATTTTTAAAATCGAAATTGTTGGATTATTATGGTTGGAAATATATCGATGTTTGCATTATCGACACAATAGTATCGAGTGATAATTTTAATGCTTGCAAGGTGGTGGCATCTGGTATGAGTTGGAGAAACTAGGATGTTTTGTTTCTACGACGAAATCGAATTTCGTCGTTTATTCGGAAATTAAAATGAAATATTGGGATATTAGTTAAACATTATTATCTCTTGTCCATATTTTATATGTTTTCGTTAAATAATAAACCAATTTTCATTACATTGTAGATAAGAAGTGAGAATTTTGATGTATTGAAGACTGACAAAGCGCCATTTTGTTCTCCTTTTTGCTACGCTCACAAAATTTTTTCTCACATTTTTTTACAATGGTCCGATTTTCCTACTTTCTAGAAATAAAAGAATCAAAGTGGTATTCAAATTAAGGCGCGGTTTATTTATTCCAATTCCTCAATCCTAACATCTTAACTAACATATTAAGCACTGTAGTACCTATGGTACTTGACAAAACGAAAGCAAATTGTCGAAAAAAAAATTCCTTTCGAAGAAAAATTAGAAAAAGCAATTGTAAAATATAAATAACGACCACACAAAACATTTTCAGTCAAGTAAAAAAATACTAGAAATGGGGCCCAGCCGGGATTTGAACCCGGGACCTCTCGCACCCGAAGCGAGAATCATACCCCTAGACCACTGGGCCGCACTATGAACTCTCCTTAAGACATTATATAAAAGAATACAACTGAAACGTATGGCGCTTTAACTTGTGGTGCATTTTGCAAATAACAAATTGTCAATTTTTGTCAATAATGTCATTATAATCTGCAATATTACACTAAAATTGGTGTTTCCAATCGTTTGTAGCTTAATCGCTAAACACTCTTTGCTCTAGATTTTGCTCAAAGATGAACTCACTTTGTGGGATGTCACCTAGTGGCCAAATTAAAAACTAAAATCTCAAATAAGCTTTTGACCTCTCCCTGGACCCTAAAAGAAAATAAGACCAGTGAAACACAAACTATAAAAACAGTATAAGCTTTTCTTCGAGTGTTTATTTTTATTTTTTAAATAAAAAGCACAAAAAATAATAACAATATTTATTAGTACCAACTACTGGTCTAGAAAATCTGCAATCTGCACAGAGTGGATAATACAAAAATAAATTAGTTTCTTTATTACATATATTGGCATAATGCAAATTAGATACATATATAATATCGAATAAAATAAAGCTTCATCGTTCTAATTATAGGCCTAAAAATCTACACTCAAAATATAATTCTCAGACCTATAGTCAGTCCATTCCTCCATATTGCTGCATACTTGCTGTGAAATCGTCAAATTGCGAAGAAAATGATGAATTCTGTTGCAAACCAATACCCGATTCCAATTCCATTTCGGAATCAGACAATCGAACGGCATTAAAAGTAAATGGCCATGTCTAAAAACAAAAACAAAACCATGATATACCATAGTATCAAAAGTAATAAAAATACCAAATGTACAAACAGACTTGGCAATAGCCATAATAACTGCTTATTCTGTATGGCACTAATTAAGAATACGCAATTAATACTATAAATTAGTAGTCTACCTACGAAGCTACTTCTGTTTCTAACACTATATATACTTATTATATAGCAAACCAAATGAAAGTATATTGACGTAAAAATGAATTACCAAATTTAGAGGATGAATGACGGATGAATCGGATGTGTCTTCACTTAGGATCTGCCTAAGATGCGCTATGTAGGATGCGGCCAATCGCAAAGTATCCAGTTTGGAGAGTTTTGTATCTGCTGGCACCCAAGGAAGAGTTGTTTTCAAACGACAGAAAGCTTTGCTTAAAACTCTCATTCGTGCACGTTCTCGAGCATTTGCCGCATTTCTTTGCACTGGTTTCTCTCTGGTGCAGAGTGACGAGTTATCTCTCTTTCTTTTCACCATCTTTTATGTATAAAAAAGTTAAAAATTATAAAAAACTTAATTAAATTAATAAATTAAAGTCACCTTGTTGCAGTATACAAATTGATAAAAAAAAAATTAATTTTTCAACATTAATTCCATTGCTTGTGATATTGAATGGTTCGAGATTCGTTTTTAAGTGGTGCAATTCCAAAGTGTTTTCTTCTTTTTCACTCAGCATCATTTCTTTAGCCACCTCCCCACAACCAATCATGAAGCTTCAGACAGATGAATACTAATCTACCAACCAATCTAGTGTTTGGATACAAGAAATTGCCAGAATAGTTTTGGAAAGATAAAATCATCAGCTTGTCATCATCACATACCAAAAAAAAAAAATAAGAAGAAAAGAAAAACTTGTGTTTATAACTTAATTTACTCTTAAACGTCTGAATTTTTGCAACAAAAAACAATTACAGAGTAATAAACAATAGATTTTTATTAAAACTATTTATTTTGAAATTGATGAATTCATTTTATCACATAAAACTAAAAAATTTTGACATTTTTGACATTTTTAGCATTTATTTATTATGGTCTTTGGAGCGCTTTAGCTTGATAAACATCTTTGGATTCTTCACTTGTGACATAAGTTACGATAGGTTAAAAGGGCACGTGACTTGTCCACTATGTCTATCGTGTGAAGACAAAATACCAAGTCTCAAATGAGGAGGAACGGAAACATTGCACTTTCAAGTCCAACCGTTTTCGCATCATCAAACCGTTTGTTCGATTTTGATGGTTACTAAACAACAGATGAAGAGTTTCACCGACACTTCATCACTTGTTTGTTTTTATACTAACAAGAAAGAGAGAGAAAAAATTAAATGCTGCTCCAAACAAACAACTTTCACAACGCCGACTGTTGGCAACTTTCACTACAAGAAAATAAAATAAAAACAAAACAATTTTTTTTTTTTTTTATTTATTTTTATTTAAAAAATTTTCTACATTCAAAATGACCAAAATTGTATTTTTTTTCATCACTTCCTTTGATTTCAGTGTCCACGTGCTGATAGTTGTCACTAGTTTGTTGTTTCTGCTACATCAACAAACAATACAACAAAGAAAAAGGAAGTGGTCATTTTGTATACAAATAAATGCAATTTTGTTGCAATTGCGATATACAGAAATTCCCGATTTTTTTTATTTTTAAACAGCATTTATCAAATTAACACTTCCGTCATGGGCCTCATTGGCCAATTTGGCACCTTGTCTATTTTTATGGCGATTTGTTGCAACCAAAGTGGGAAAATCCTAATCCTAAATCAAAAGTTGTAGGGGGTTTATGCTGTTATGGCCCCCTGATGAGTTTTGCAGCTGCTGGAAGTGTGGGGGATTGCGGGTAAAAGGGGTCCAGCGATGATCCACTGAAGATCAGCTCTTGAATGATGCACGGTGGGTGTCCTGTGCGGGCTCCAATTACTAACAAGGGACCAGGGAAAGCGATCGTGTTTGAGAAAGAAAGTACAGATCTGTTTTTAAACTGTCCCATTGATAATACAGCGTAATAGAGTAGTGCGAGATAGAAATTCGAACTTGTTGGCGAAATCATCGTTTTATAAGTGACATGACTTCCGGTTTTAGATTTTTATCATGGATGTTCTAGTTTTTGGTTCCAAAGTCTAAATTGGTCTGGTGGGGCTTATAGACCGCTTTGAAACGCAATAAATGATGTGCAAAAATGAGTCCTAAACGTTTAGTTGAAGATTTTATTTTGAGGAATTAAAATGGTTGATTTTACATAAAAATGGCGGTTTAAAAAAGAAGAAATTGTATTTTTATTTTCAGCTGTTGACATATGCATCACTTGGTCAATCCACTGTAAAATCTATAGGATTATTTTCAAAGTTAATTTTTTAAATCTTTTCCTTTTCCGGTCTAAAGTAATAAGAAACCAAGATTTGTTTAGTGTAATTCAGTAAACGATTTCCACATCACATAAATTTTCTTTTATTTTTTTAATATTTTTTAAGTATTTTTTTTAAATTTATTACCTCATGTTTTAAAAAAATATAAAATAAATCAACACATAATAATTTACATGTCAAAACAAGATGTACAATTTAATTTAATAGATTTCTGTTAGACTTATTAATAATCTCATCACTCCCACTAGTGGCAGAAAAGCGCAAACGATGGCAGGTGTTTCATGTTGCGCGCTGCTCGTTCGTTTATTCTTGTTCCTACAAATGTCATTGCTCGACCGAATGCCGGAAATATTTGCAACAAAAACATAAAAATCCCCCTCTCTTTCGTCTGAGCCAATATAAACATCCCCCACGCACAAAACACTATTCGATTTATTCAATTTTCATCCCATGACACAACTCGGTCGTCATGACAACAACCCAAACTAATGACGTCACAACAACGATTAATAACTTGTTAATGTATTCATCAACCGAATGTTTTTTCTACGAATCTTTTCCAGAGCAATAGACGTGCTAGAAATTGCTAGAAATTTTCTGAGATTGTTTTTGAAAATTGCACAAGAATTTTAGATTGCAATGAATGTACGACGAGCGGGACTGATTAGATAAATGCGATTGTTTTAATCGAACTTCTTTTTTTCGGGGAAGCGGCGAAGGTGACTGAGGCAACCATGGCGACTGCGAGTTCGGAGCTTTTGAGTTAAGAAATGACAGCATCATAATGACCGACAACATCAGTGAGGTCGACTCGCATATCACCAAGAAATACGAGATTAAGAAACGTCTGGGAAAAGGAGTGAGTTGGTCAATTACAAACTGTCAAAATTGACTTATTTTTTAGTCAAATTTTTTAATTAATTTTCTTCATTTTTATTTCTTTAAAAAGGCGTATGGAATTGTGTGGAAAGCGATTAATCGAAAAACTGGCGAAGTTGTAGCTGTGAAAAAAATTTTTGATGCTTTCAGGAATCAGACAGATGCTCAAGTGAGAGTTGGTTTCGATATGGCGGTTTATTAGGATATCAAATTTAAATTTTTTGTTTTTGTTTTTTGATTTTTTTAAGCGGACGTTTCGGGAGATTATGTTTCTCCAAGAATTTGGGAATCATCCGAACGTTATCAAATTGCTGGATGTGCTCAAAGCTGATAATGATCGTGATATTTACCTAGTTTTTGAATTTATGGGTAAATTTTGATATTGGGAATCGTTCGGGTGATAGTGGATGGTTATCAATTGTATTTTTTTTTTTTTTTTTTTTTTTTAACCCTCTAAATTACAGAAACCGATCTACATAATGTAATAAAAAGAGGAAATATTTTGAAAGATATACATAAACGTTATATAATGTACCAATTATTTAAAGCTACAAAATATTTGCATTCTGGAAATGTCCTGCATCGGGATCAAAAGGTTTTGAAATTGGATTTTTGAATTTTTTGAATTCTATTTATGAATTTTTTTTTCTTTAGCCGTCCAATATTTTATTAGATGCTGATTGCTTCGTTAAAATTGCTGATTTTGGTCTAGCTCGGTCTCTCTCACAAATTGACCGCGATGACCAAGGCGATCCTGCGCTAACTGAATATGTTGCCACGAGATGGTATCGCGCGCCTGAAATTTTACTCGCCTCAAAAAAGTATATAAATCAAGTTGAAATTTGAGTATAAAGTAAATTCCAACATGAACAAAATGAAGGTATACCAAAGGCATCGATACGTGGAGTTTGGGTTGCATTTTGGGTGAGATGATTCTTGGTAAACCACTGTTTCCCGGAACCTCAACATTAAATCAGATCGAAAAAATTATGAGTGCCGTTCAACCACCGAGTAAAGCAGGTTTACATCATCAATTTCATATATTTTCATCAATATTTACATTTTTTCTGCTTAAATTCGCAGATATTGATAGTATTTGTTCAGGATACGCCTTGTCGTTAATGGAACGAGCTTCAAACAAGTAAAAAAAAAAAAATCCGTTTTTAATCATTATTTCCATAAAAAAAATATTTTTTTTTTATAGAACTCGTTGCCCGCTTCGTGATTTACTTCCAAATTCACCCGAAGATGCGTTGGATTTATTGAATAAATTATTACATTTCAACCCAGAAAGGAGATTAACAGCGGAACAAGCTCTCGAACACCCCTACGTTGCACGGTTAATTAAGAATAATTTTTTTAAAAAAACCCAAATAACTTGAATTTTTATTATTTTTTTGTAGATTTCACAATGCCGCCGAAGAACAGGCTTTGAATTACGATGTCCTGCCACCGTTAAGTGATAGCGTGCAACTAACCGTCGATGAGTACAGAAATAAATTGTACGAGATGATCCACGAGCGTAAAATGCAGGAGAGGAGGCGCCGCTTGGAGCGACAACACATCAGTCGTCAGGTTCAGGGGATTCAAAGACCTGCGAGTGCCACCACGGGCACGGGGGACAACGCGCGAATGTCTCATTCCTCCACTCATGCGCGACACAAGAGCGTGAGCGAATGCACCAACAGGGTTCGAAGCGGTTCAGTTGTCGGGGTTCATGCGAAAGTTCCAGGTGGGTTTTTGTGTTGTGTTATTGTTTTTAATAAATGTTTTTTTATTATTATTTATTTATTTTTTTTTAGTTGGAACTCAAAGCCGGGTAATTACTCCCACACGTCTCAAGTCATACGAACCAACAAATAATACAGTAAGTTGAGTTTTTTGATGATTATTTCGATTGTTAGTTAATGGTTATTGAGTTTGAGTTTTCAAATACCACTAAATTTAGTTGGGATTCGGTCGATTGAGTACCATCTTGAACGGTGGCAGGGAAAGACATTTCGCGTCAACTAAATTTAGTCGAATTTCATCGTATTCTTGAATTTATCTATGAAATCGATTTTATTACCGTATATACTCGCGTATAAGTCGATCCTGACTTAAAACGGGTCAAAAACCATTGAATTCGACCCCCTAAATTTTATTTTTTATTATTTTATTTTTTAAAACTTAAAACGGCTATTGACCAGCGTATAAATCGAAGCAAATAAAATAAAAGAAAATAGAAAATAAAAGATTTGGTCCAAAAATCCTCGACTTATACGCGAGTATATACGGTAGTTAAAAATCACAAAAAAGTCGGCAAAAGTGGGACTAATTAGTCATCTACCATCTCACTTCTCACCCCCTGAGTTGTGAGGTTGAGTGGCGAGCAACATAAAAAAACATTTCTAACAGAATATGATCAGTTTTTACATACCTTATATTAACTTCACTTGTCTATGTGTTTGTCGCAAGGAAATCTGATCAATCTGATTGGCTAATAAATGTGCGAAGCCCTATCCCAGCAATCTGATTGTTTCTTAAATATTTGTTCGAAATTCTCGAAATGTATCAAAATCTTTTCAAAACACTCGAAATTCTTTTTTTTTTCTAGAGAAATTTGAAAATTATTAAAAATATTTCAAATTTTGTGATAAAGCAGGTCTATTCATGAGTTCTAACAGTATTGCTTAAATAATATACATTTTATTTTTTTGAAATGCTTACTCCCTAAGTCCAAATTCTACAAAGTAAGTCCTCACATTTATTAAAACCTTAAAGGGTTTACGACATCACAGTTTTTATTGGTCCATTGGATCAAGCATCATTTAAAATCCTTACATAATTATTCAAAAATTTTTTGAAAAATATTAAAAGTTTTTAAAACCCAATGTTCAAGTTGTGAAAACGAGCAGACGACAATACGAAAAAGTGAGAGATAAAAGCGAGACCAAATCGAGAATTAGCGCGATTGTTACCAGTTGTGACGTAAACCCTATGTATTTAACATGGAAAATAATACCAACTGTGACGTCAGAAACAGCACTCTGCCAGCAGCAGCCAACAATGTACCTCACAAGCTCAAATAAGCTGTTTTCGAGATACAATATAATTTTTTTTAAAGTGTTCCGAAAACTTAAAAAAAATAAATAAAAATCATTTAAGCCATTGGCGAAAATTATTCAGCTATTAAATATCTGATGTCGTAAACCCTTTAAAGCCCCCAAAACGACGACTTAATTGAATTTATTCACGACATAATTTCATTTCCAGGTGTGTGTCCACAACAACCCGGTTGTCGTGCCCTTGATGCGCCCCCACCGCAATCTCTCAGCTCCTTCCGCGACCATGTCCACATCCACGACCAAAGCAGCCGGCGCAGTCGGCTCGCGCAACTCCGTCGTGCTCCGAGATCATCGTGCCAACTGCAGCAAGGTGACAACCTCGCAATTACACGTTTGTCGACCTGCCCTGTCAACCGTCTCGTTGCAGCCGGCGCCGTCCAAAGCACTGGCCGGCACTCGCGACAAGACCAAACCCATGTACGGGAAAAAACAGTTCGGCAACTACAGCAACGTGTCGAGCGTCGGAGCGCCGAAAGCGAGTCTCCACAGCTACTCACAATCTCATGGAACCATCACTGCCAGTGGACTGAACGATCTGCGTCAGTTCCAGTGAAGTCTCGACTCCATTTTCTTAATTTTATGTCGTCTCGTTTTTCTTGGTGATACTGCGGGGGGAAGAAATATTGGATCTCGCCCGGCTTTTCCACGGCGGCTGAAGGCTAAATATTACAATCCGTCCCATTAATACAGGATTACTTGTATCGGATATCAATTAAATTGATCTATAGTGATTTTTTTTTTTTTTGTTGAAATTTGTCGAGTGATCTCAGGGTTTTAAAATGTTTGAAAAATAAAAAAAAATAAAAATTGGTTTTTGCTAAATTATTAACGAATAAATGCAATTTTTGATTTTTTGCCAAATATATCTGTGATAGTTTTAATAACATGTTTAAAAAAAAAAGACTGTGATTTAATTTTTTACAGATTTGTTTGTGGTGGAAATTTTTTTTCTTTTAATTTAATTTTATATTTGTGTATATAAAGGAAAGTTTTGGATGAGGAATGGGTTTTGATTTTTTTTTGTATTTGTATATTGATGCAGCGTATTTGTAAATTGTTAAATATTGGAATTTGGACAGGAAAATAAAAAATCATTTCAATTTTTAAAAATTTTATTTTTATTTTTTTCTTTCTAAATTACTGTAGTGATGAAATACAGTGACGTCAAAAACTCATTGAAGTGATCTAACAAAGCAATTCGTGAACTTATTAAGCCTAGACCATATTTTAGACTGAAATTTCTTGCTACAGTAGTTCTTTCGACTTTCAACATGAAAAAGGTTTGATCTCGCGGTAGATTTTTTTTTATATTGATTTATAATGGAGTTTTTTTCCTTTGAATTTAGCAACCAGAACCGGAGCATCAGCCGTTGACCTTTGTTACGACACCCGATTTGGAATTCAAACCATTAAAAGTGTTAAGAAATCACGGTTTTCCCAATGAACAAGATGATTTTTTACGTCTACTTCCAACAAAAATACCACAATACGATATAATAGACGAAGTAAAAAAACACTCGAACACCTAACCCACACAACATTAGATATTCGCAGAACCTGAAAAACAATCCATTGTTTAATTATTCTGTGGATGTCCCAATAATCCAATATTTACAAGATATGTGTGTTTATATATTTTCTATTTTGATTACAGTATGCGGATCGCATGACCCGGCTCTTTGAGGAAATAGATTTTCAAATGACGAGATTGCAAGAAAGAACCGACGAAAGAGAAACGAAGTTAACCGTTTCCAAAATGGCCGCGGACTTGGTTAAAAATGTGGAAATTAAATGTTCAAAGTTGGGTCGCCCATTGACACGCAAATTTGCCAGGGAATTTATCTTGCCCGACGATGTGGAGTATAAGAGAAAGGACGATACTCTGCCGTCTGGTGTTGATCCGACGCAATTATTAAAACAGGTAATTTTTTAATGAATTATGGAAAAATCTATAATTTTCAAATTAGGTTTTGTTTCTTAGTCCATTCAAATCATTCTTCCATAAAAACGAAAACTTTAAAATGCTCATGTATTCGCCTCTCCATGCGTCTATAATATCGGATATTTTTTGGTGGATCTTTTTTGAATTGTTTCAAAAACAGAAAGAAGAAACAAGTTTTTTACAAGTAAGGTAAAATCATGTAATCAACCCCTTTTTGGTAATTGAATTTTTTGGTTAAAAATTAAATTTTTTGGTCAGAAATGAAATTTTTTGGTCAGAAATGAAATTTTTTGGTCAGAAATGAAATTTTTTGGTCAGAAATGAAATTTTTTGGTCAGAAATGGAATTTTTTGGTCAGAAATGGAATTTTTTGGTCAGAAATGGAATTTTTTGGTCAGAAATGGAATTTTTTGGTACAGAAATGGAATTTTTTGGTCAGAAATGGAATTTTTTGGTCAGAAATGGAATTTTTTGGTCAGAAATGGAATTTTTTGGTCAGAAATGGAATTTTTTGGTCAGAAATGGAATCTTTAGACATCTTGAGTAAAAATTAAATACCTCCTAACTTTATACTGTAATACGGTATTTTTATTTAATTTAGACTCGATTATCGATCAGCATCGGCCGCCGCCTTAAAGAAATGCAACAACGCATGGAGCATCACCAAAAAGGACTTTTCGCGAAATTCTACCCGGAAACACTAGGCAAATGCATTTTCGTTGGATTCCTAGAGTCTTTCCCCTACCAAGTAAGTTTTAAAAAAACAAATACAAAACACTTACCAATCTCAATTATCAGGCTCCAATGTTCGGTCACCGATTCAAACAACTTCTGATGACAAACATCTGCCGTTGGGCCTGCACGAACCAGCCGGCACCGCGCTCTCTCCGCAGTTGGGATTTATGGCCGCTAGTCTCGCATAACGTCCTCTATGTTCTCCAGGAAGTTTTACGGCCTTCTGTCGATGTAGCCGATATTATTTACGATTCTACAGCATTCGAATTGGATGTATCGCGCTACAAGAGAGAAGATCGAAAATTCAGCGAAATGTCTCACACGGCACTATCCCGACAAGGGGTCAGATACAGCAGTCGAAATTTGCCCAAATTTGATGTACGCCGAATGGCTAGTATCCTTCAGTTGTAAAATAAATAAATAAATAAATAAAGTCGATTTACAGTAATAAAACTAGTTTAATTTAATGGTTTGTAACTTGTTATGAACATTTACAAGTATTTTTTCTTGCACTTTCTTCTCTTCTTTAAACGCCTCTTTATTTAGTTTTTTCTCTATTCGCCTCTCCTGAAATAAAAATTCGATTTTTTTATATTTTGGATTTCAAATTCAAGTTTTGAATGTTGATTTACCCTTCGGAGTTCTTTCACAGCTTGTTTCCTGTTATGTTTCTCTTCAGGAGATTCTTTTTCGTGTTTTTTACGCGTTTTTAATAGCTCAATAGGTGCGATTGGTGCAGTAAACGATTGATCTAACTGTTTTAGGTTTTTAGGTGTTAATTTTTCTTTTAGTGTGTCTTTGGGAATTCCTGTTTTCTCAAACACACGAATCGGTATTGGTTTCCGCTGTTGAATAACACAAAATAATTTAATTAAAAGTTGAATTTTAATTTTTTTTTTAAAAAAAAATTACTTTAGATGATTCCTTAATTAATTGCGGATGGTTATACAACGTCGAGTTTTTGCTTAGAATCGACTCACAATCCCATTTTTCCAAGGGAACTTCTACTATATATTTCTCTACATCTTCGCTTTCGTCATCATCTTCGACACACTTTTCTCCTAAATGCTGCACATATTGTCTATTACGCCTGAAACACACACAATTTCAATTTTAATAACAATTTAATTATTATTTTAATATTTTTATACTCTGAAGCTTTCTGTTTTTCATAATCTTCGACTATTTGTTTAAAAATGCCACTCTCCATCGATAAACAGCCCACAATATCATCTTGATGCAAAGCCCCGATTTCTTCATCATCATATTGCTCGTAAATCTAAATCAAAATAAATTCAATCAATAAAATTAAATTAAATAACTTAATTTACTGTTTCAAATTGATCATCTAAATGTTGCAATCCTTTATTTCTCGGTAGAACCGAAGAGGAAACTGAATATTCAGTAAAACGCGATTTAGTTTCAGATTTATCATCATCATCAAAATCCTCCCATAATTCGTCATCAGAATCGCATTCATTGCTTTAAAAATCAAAACCAAACACTATTAATTCACTTTTTGTATTATTCGATATAATTTTAATTTTTACTCTGAATCTTTTTGAGACACAACATCGGCGTTGAGTCTTTTCAAAATGAAATCCACTTCTGAATCATCGTCATTTCCCACAAACTCATCATCAAATGTGGCAGCAATATCGGGGTCCCAATCAGGTCTAGGTCCTGCAAATTAAACATTTTATAAACAATATAGACCAAGAAATAGACCAAAATTATTGAATTTAATTTTTAATACCTCTAACAAGCGCCGCTTTATTTAACAGTCCAACTTCTTCTTCTACAGCTGAAGCGAATACAACGGAAGGAAGTTTCCTCTCAATCACCTCTTTAATTTCCTATATTTAAAAACTTGTGAGTATATAAACTTTATTTTGGAAATTTTTCCCTACCTTATTCACACGTCCAACTGGTTGTAACACGTAACCAGGCGCATCTTCATCAGCCGCAAGCGGATCTTTTTGACTTCGATGAATCAAATTGTAAGTGACAGATTTCTTCTTGTCTATAAATCGTTTATTTTTCCCCGTCTGTAACAAATAAATACGTTTATTAAAGTTATGAATAACTAATTATTCAAACACTAACCTTTCCCATGATTGTTGATGTCCCGCATGCAATTCAAAACCGGAAGTGGTAGCTGCGGTCTTCTTTTATTCGTTGTCAAGTAATGACGTAATGTCGTTTTACGTTATTAACCTCGTTTTAAAATTAAAACTAGCCAATTTGAAGAAAAATGGAACATTAAAAAATAATATATATAAACAAATTTAATTTTATTTAATATAAATTGATTTATTTGGTGATTTTTTCTCTTTTTTTCAAAGTCTAACAGCAGACTGTTGGGTTGCGATGGAGGACGACGCAGCCGTTATTTATGGATTGGAGTTTCAAGTATTTGATTTATGCAGTTTATATAAGAAAATATATTTTTAAATTTTGAATTTAATTATAGTCTCGAGCTTTAACTGCACAAACTGCCGAAACAGAAGCAATTCGTTTTTTGGTGGGAACACAGTCCCTCAAGTGCGACAATCAAGTTCATCAAGTGGAGTTCGATGAGGAAAACAATTTGATAAATAAAAATGTATTCATGCACAAAGAGGGAGAAGTTTGGCATATCAGTTCACCTGCCACTGAAAAAACATTTTTTCCACTTGTTACAACAAGGGTACATAGATATTAACAACAAAAAAAAATCAAAATCAAATTGATAATTTCGAATATTTTCGTATTTCTAGTGACATCTGGAAAATGTGAAATGTTCAGCACCATTTGGCAGATGCCCAATGATTACGAAGTGAATAATGTTAGTGATGAATCGACTTTAACGCCACCCTCACTCGAATTATTAACCAAACTAAATGTTTCTAATCACGGAACTGAAGTAAAATGGTGAGAAAAGTAATGACAAATTAAAAATTTAAATTTAAAAAGTTAAAATTGTTTAATTTAAGTGTTTTATGGCAACCAGGAGACGGCAACACAGTCATATCACTCGTTGACAACAATATTTTAGTGTGGGATTTACTTCAAAGCAGCACCGAAGCAAAAGTAATAATTTTTTCGATTTAATTCACTTTGAAATAGATTTTTTTTTTTTTAAATTGCAGTTGACTACCAAATGTGGGTTAGAAATTAGAGGCCATCCAAAATTCACTACCGGAAGATGGAATCCTCATCATAATTGCACCCAAATAGCCACAGCTAACGAATCGTGCATTCGTGGATGGGATTTACGTACGATGCAGTAAATACTTGAAAATTCATCAATTTTTAACATTTATTTATATTTAATTTGAATTTTTCAGGCAGGTTTACACTATAGAAAACGCACACGGTCAATTAGTTCGGGATCTGGATTTTAATCCGAATAAACAATATTATTTAGCGAGTTGCGGAGATGATTGCAAAACCAAGTTTTGGGATGTACGGAACACGAAAGAACCAGTTTTGATCTTATCGGATCATTCTCATTGGTAAAAAATTGGAAAATTTAAATGGAGAATATATTGATCAATATTTTAATTTTTTTTTTTTTTTAGGGTTTTGGAGCATCCGGTACAATCATTTCCACGATCAGTTGGTGTTAACATCGAGTAGTGATTCCCGCGTTATATTATCGAGTATAGTTTCGATATCATCCGAACCATTTGGACATTTATTGGAAGATGAAGCTGATGACGGAAGCCAATCTCCAAAAACCATTGGAAATGGAGACAAACCGCAGGATCGTGTAATTTCCACCTATGAGGAGCACGAAGAGAGTGTTTATGCAGCGGAATGGTCTTCGGCGGACCCGTGGTTGTTTGCGTCGTTAAGTTATGATGGAAGATTGGTTATTAATAGGGTTCCAAGAGCTGAAAAATATAAAATTTTATTATAAAGTTTGAATTTTATTAATTATAATTAAAGGCAAATTTATTGGAAGTTTTGTTGTCTTTTTTTGTTAATAAAAATTAAACATTACACCAGACGGCGCAGTAGGTTTAATGCGCATGCGTGAAGGGAAGTTTACTCTACAAAATTTTAGGAAGCTTTACATCATGGCGTCTTTAATTGGGAAATCAAATTTGTGGAGTGGCAGTTTAATTCGGCTTAGTAAGTTGTAGTTTTAATACTTATTAGTTCTTATAAACTCAATTTTAAAAATTAAATTATAAATTCTGTAAAAATTAGAAAATCGAGAAAAGTTGAAACTCAACGACGTCAATCGCCTGTCATTTTGTAATTTAATTAAATTTTTTATTTAAAAATATTTTTAGATTCAATTCGATGCGTGTCGACGTCCAATATTATAGATGCACGAGGTAATTACGCAACGAAAATCTTGACGTTATAAATAGCAAATTTAATACATTTTTATCTCTAAAATTTGCAGCAAAAACAAAACCAAGTTTGGCCCAACAAGGGAGGAAGAATATCGTGTTTGTCGATGGAGTTCGGACTCCATTTTTACAATCACTCACCGATTACGCCAATATGATGCCTCACGACCTGGCTAGGAATGCGCTCCTGTAAATCAAATCAAATTAAAACCCATAAAATAATAAAAATAAAACATTTTTCGAATTTCTTCACAGTGGATTAATCAAAAAAACTAATTTACCACGAGATGCCGTTGATTATATTATTTTCGGTACAGTAATCCAAGAAGTGAAGACGAGTAATGTTGCTAGAGAGGTGAATTAACGTGAAAAACGAGTTTCTCGTCATTTTTCATCATTTAATTTGATTTTTTTAATTTCTAGGCGGCGTTGGGTGCCGGGTTTTCGGATAAAATTCCCGCACATACAGTTACGATGGCGTGTATATCATCGAATCAAGCAATTACGACAGCAATCGGTTTAATGCAGGCTGGCATGTGCGATTCGGTCGTTGCCGGCGGTGTGGAGTTTATGTCGGATGTTCCAATCCGTTTCAGTCGTAAACTACGCAAAATAATGTTGAATATGAACAAAGCAAAAACCATGGGTGCACGTTTAAATGTTTTGTCCCAGTTTCGTCCGGGTTTGCTGGCTCCAGAAGTAATTAACTCTAATTTATGATTGAATTAATTGAATTAATTGAATTTAATTCACATATGGGATGCTTCAACTTATAGTTTAATTAAGTGATTTTTATTTAATTTAAAATTGTTTAGTTGCCTGCTGTAGCTGAATTTTCAACGAACGAAGTCATGGGGCACTCGTGCGATCGATTGGCAGCTGCATTTGCAGTTTCACGACGGGAACAGGTGAATTTGTTTTATTTTTTTTGATTAATTTTTAGTTTAATTGAACATTTTTTATATTTAGGATGAGTTTGCAATGCGATCGCACAAGCTGGCGCATGAAGCTGCTGGAAATGGCTTGCTCAGTGATATAATTCCGGTCAAAGTACCTGGTAAACTGAATTAGAAATAAAAATAAATGTGTTTATTAAATTATTTATTTCTGACAATGCAGGCAAAGAGAAATTAATCAGTGTTGATAATGGAATTCGTGTGTCGACAGCTGAACAAATGGCTAAATTGAAGCCTGCTTTTATAAAACCCCATGGAACAGTCACAGCTGCAAATGCGTCCTTTTTGGTAAAAAAAAAAAATAGATATTTTATTCAATCTTCTAAAATTCAATTTTTTTTATTTATTATTTGTAATTTTAAGACTGATGGTGCATCGGCGAGTTTGATAATGACTGAAGAGAAGGCAAAAGCGTTGGGATTCAAACCCAAAGCTTATTTGAGAGATTTTGTTTACGTGTCGCAAGATCCAAAAGATCAACTGCTTTTAGGGTAAAAATAAATTAATCAATTAATAAGTTAACAAATAAAAATTAATTATTTCAGACCTTCCTACGCCACGCCGAAAGTACTGGAAAGAGCAGGACTCACCATGAGTGACATTGATGTTTTCGAATTTCATGAAGCATTCGCTGTATATTTTTATTTTATTTATTTTTCAACCAAAACAATTCATTAATTCGTTATATTTATAATTTATTTATTAGGGACAAATTTTGGCTAATTTCAAGGCAATGGACTCCGATTATTTTGCGCAAAATCACATGGGCAGATCCGCTAAAGTAAAAAATAAATAATGTCGTTTTCTTTAAAAAGCAAAAACTAAATTGATTTTTATTTTTAGGTGACAGCCCCACCTATGGAGAAATTCAATTTGTGGGGTGGTTCTTTGTCTATTGGACACCCATTCGGAGCGACCGGCGTGCGACTCGTAAGCCACACTGCGAATCGATTGATTAAGGAGAATGGACAGTACGGGTTGATAGCTGCGTGTGCAGCAGGTGGACAGGTAATTACATTAACATTCATTAATTAAAGTGGCCTTCGTTGAAACATCTATTTGATGACAAATAATCAAATATGGGATCCATGACAAGCGCCTAAATTAAATTAAAATAGCGAAAAATCAGGGCTAACAGCTGAAAGTTTTAGCTGGCTAGTAGTATGACTATTCGTACAATTTTTTATTAAATTTATTTTTTTAGTTTTATTCATTTTAATTTTTATTGCAGGGCGTCGCCATGTTGATCGAGCGTTATCCCCAATAGATTGACACGTTGATTGAGATATTTTGATTCGGAAATCGTGTAACAAAAATAGTCTCACGTAATTTTCATGTAAACGCAGTGTAATAAATTGAGACGATGGTAATTTTCGATAGTTAGAAGTTTAATTTGTTATCAACATTCTAAGGAAAACATGATCATTTTTTTTGCCATACAACACAAAAAAACGTTTTTTTTTGAGGTATTTATCATTTTTTTTTCGATTTTGTTTTTTTTTTTTTTTTTTAGAAAATGTATACAGTATCAATAATTACAACGGGTAATGTCGACAAAATAAAACTGAACTTTTTTCTTTTTTTTTAAAAAAAATCTATCTTTAAAAACTGTACATTCAAATCCACGAAAAATAGACTTTGGAAAAAGTTGTTAGAAAAAAAAAGGATTCGCTCAAAATGCTCAATCTAAACAATTTTAAAGATAGAAATTTTTCTCTTTTAAAAAAATAAAAAATTAAAACAAAAAAAAATCAAAACAAAAAATATCCATCTATTTACAAAAATTACAAATGTTTTATACCATCAACTGATTTATACTTAAAACTCATTTTTACATTTCTTAAAATCCCAGATAAACATAATTAAAAGTACAAATCAAAAAAATTACCATTTTTATTTCATTTTTTTTTTAGAAAAAAAAACGATCTTAAAATTTTTTCTTTATCTAAAACTTGTACACCACAATATTCGGGCAAAATATTTTGTCTAAAGGTTAATTCTAGCCTATAATATATATGAATTGCATGGAATTTCTTATGTTATAGGCTTATATTTTGGTATTATAGTTTTCTTTCCATATTTTGTATTCTTTTCGAGCATAGATAAGAATTATTTACAAAGGAAGGAGGCACAAAACTACAGAGGCAAAGTTGATGATCAATGGGGGATGATGAAAAATGTATTTTATTTTTTATTTTCACGTAGTTTTATCCTTCTATTTCCTCTTGCCATAAATTCGTTTGGTATTAATTAATGATTAAAAAATAATTATCACTGCTTGGAAAATCTCGTTATCCTTCCAAACAAATCACGTCTTTTAAGCAAACAAATAAAGAAACTAATAGAAAAATTGTCCTCATTCATTGTTCGTAAGTAAAGACTCGAGTTTTAACAAACTTCTCATTAGTACAATGACAATTAGATAAATCAATCATCAAATTTCAACCATAATTACAAAACAAACGTCCTAAAAATCGTTTTCTGGAATGTTTTCACTCGAGAACGACAAAACACATCACCGACCAATAAAAATAGAAAATAAAAATAAAATATAACCGTAGTAACAGGGTTTAAAAGTTCCTTTTTTTGTAAAAGTTTATATCATAAAGTCTGCTGTTTCCCATTGCAAAAATGAGCAACAAAACGCAGCAGCGAAGGCATCGACGCACCGCAGCTGACAAGCCGCCGACCAACTTCCAGCCCCTGAGACGTAGCAATTAGAACATCACAGATACATGCGCACGGGCCTGGCAATTAATTAAAACTTTCCCAGCACAATCTCCATTCAAATTAACACTTCACGGCCGATGAAACCTAAAAATAAAATAATCGAAAAACCAATTAGAATATTATAAATAAAAAAATCCATAAATTTCTTATTAACCTAGTGAGATGTCGGCTGTCTTCATGCACTTCCATCTCCATGCTCTTGAACTCGTTTAATTCCTTTCGAATGGCCGCCTTGTCTTTGGGCGTGAGTCTCGTCCATGGCTTATCGGCTCTGCGGTCGTAATCTTGAGCTTGTGTCACCTCGATATAATCGTTAAATCGTATAATTTTTCGTTCCTTCAATTCTTCTATCGTAGGTCGGAAGCTCAGCTAAATAAAAAAATTTAAAAAAATATTTAAAAAAATAAATTATTAATCAAAATTTAAAACAAAAAATTGATCTCACCTTCCTCAATAGCACTCGTTTTTTCTGTTCCTTTTCTTTTTTCTCTTCTGCAGCTGTTTGTTCTATAAATTAAAATATAAATAACTTATCTACATTGGCAGCCACTAGACATTTTTCTCTCAAATTAGGACATCACCCACGTCACCCGCGCCAAAAAAGGCGGCAAAACTCACGTTTGAGGATGTTGCGCTGTTCGAGCTCCTCTTGAGTTGGTCGTAGACTTAATCTCCTGATGAGTCGAACACCTAGAGCTTCGCGGGTTTCTTGCCGCTCTTTTTCGCTTTGCAGATGAATAATATTTCGGTCGATTAAATCCTGTAAATCGGGTCGATTGCTTAATTTAAAAGCTAAACTGTCCTTTCGTGCAACTTTATTGGCTAATCTTCCTATAAATATAAAAAAAACCCAAGTTCTAAGTTTTTTTAAAACAAAAACATCATTTTTCAATGTTTTTTTCAACAAAAAACACCAATTTTAAATGTTTTTCATTCAACCAAAGACAACAGTTTTTAATGTTTTTCAACAAAAAAACCATCAATTTTCAATGTTTATGTTCTTTATACCTGAATCATCACCTGATCCTTCGTCATCCCGGTATCGAATAGTCGATTCATCATCGGAATCCGAGTCCTCATCGTTGTCACGTGACCTGCGAACAACAGTCGGTCGATTCTCCTTGTTTTCACCATTGTACAGAGAAGGATAGACCGCAACCCTGAGCAACCTTACAAAAAAATGCAAATTTATAACATCGGTCATGGTGTAACTAGTAGCCAAAACTCACCTTTGCGCAGAAGGTTGCTGAGGGGGCGTTTGGGGCTGAGGTCTCGGCGCCAACGGTGGTTTCTCGAGCTTCACGGCTGTTTTCGGAGTATTTTGAGGCGGAGGCGTTTCGCTTTTCATCACAAAAACGCGATGTCCAGTTCCTAATTGCGGTGTCGACGGCGCCCCCTTTTTCTTCAACGCGCTCTTCTTGGGCAGTGCATTCATCACCGGCTCTTTGGCCGGGATTTCTTCCACGATCGTCGTATCAATCGCCGGATCCGGTTGTGGATATCGGTACATTTGATTACTCATTTCGTCTTCAAGCCTCTGCAACTCCTCGTCGATGTCATCATCCTCGTCGACCGGGGTCCCGTATAAATCGAAAGGATCCTCCGCATTCGTCGTCACATCTAAATCCAAACAAAAAAATCAAAATTTCTAAACTTATAAAATTTGAATTTCTAAACTTATAAAAAAAAAAAATACTTAGTATTAAAATTTGGGATTTATAAAATTAAAATAAAATTTAAATTTAACTAAAACGTGCACAAAAAAAAGATATAGATTTTTTAAATCAATTACTCGAGTGATTCGTGACGTTTATAAAGCGGCGTTCTGTGAGACTAGGACTCGGTGTGCTGAACATCGGTGGGGGAGGAATGGGTCCAATTTCCGTGACGGGAATCGGGGGTTCTGGTAATTCCGATAACATCAACAAGTGATGGTCGTTGTTGTCATCGGTCGATGCCGATAAACAATGATTCGCATGAATATTTGAAATGTCCACTGAGTTTACTTGAGCTTCGGTTACTACAAAACCAAATAAAAACAAAAATTCCAGCGCTACATTTAAAAAAAAAAAAACAACAAAACAAAACAAACAAAAAAACATTTAAAAAAAATGTCCTCTTACGTACCAACTATCGGATTTGTCGCTTCCAAAACCACTAAATCGATCGACTCGAGGCCCGTCAACGAAACTGGGCTGTTGTTGGGCACGGTGGGCGTCGACGGGGCACTAGTTAACGTAACTGCGGGTAAACATATCGCGTCTAATTGACTCACACTCGTCGGATGATTAGTTAACAATGACTCTATAGCGATGCATCCATTAGCCGATTCAGTCTTTTCTTTCACGGGTTCTGCAAGGGCAAAATCAAACAGGTGTTTTAATTAAACAAGGATAAATCCACAAAAAACAATTATTAGGCAATTTAACAAGCTTCATTACCGCTTTCATGTTTCTTGTTACAAAACAAAAAGAAAAACAATTATAATTATGTAATTTTGTAAGGAAAATTCTATCATTTATGTCATTTTGTTTCTTAATCATTTCTGGACGATCGATTTGAAAAATGTCGATTTGTCGAAATGTCGAAAATGTTAATTTTCATTTTTAATGTTAAAACCTACCGTTGATATGCGAAATTGTGTCCGATTTTGATTTTTTGTACTTGCGGAACACTTTGACGACAGCTCTTAAAGTCCTTCCCACCATTTTCGTAAATTAAATTAATTAAAAGGATAAAAATCTAACTGAGGTAACTCGCGAGTGTGGAGCGAAGTCTCTCATATGAGTTCGCATCGTCGTGTCAACACAAACGACGTCATACAAGATATACTCTCGACCTAAAATAAACGGAATTTCCAGCTGCTATTAAATGCGCTTAGCTGTGAAATTCCCAGAATTGCATCGCATCCTTCCCTTCCAATGTCAACCTATCAAGTTTTCTGACTTCATCTGAATTTTAAATCCAGAAAACGAGAAATAAATTAATAAAAAAAAAAAAAAAAAAAAAAAAAAAAAAAATAATACCCCGACTACGAAAGAGGGCGATCGCCGTCAACGAGATTATCATTTTAATGGCGGAAAAAAAATGAAGAAAAAAAACTATCTATCGACGGATTAAAAAAGATAATCCATCAAAATCATCGATGCTAATTAACTAAAAAAAAAAAAAAAACAACACAAAAAATCGGCGAAATTTATATGACAGCCATCGAATGATTAAAGGTAAACGATGGAACGAAAGAGGATCATCGGTGCCAAGAGCAGAGCAAGTTAGTTGTGTAATATTAGGTATCTGTCAGGCCCAAAGAATTCGCAAACGGCGCTCTGCCAACCCGCCCACAGCTAATATGTTGAGACATCCTGTTATAACTTGTTTGTAAAAATATTTACCCGTACTGAAAATCGAACTTTCAACATAAAAATTCAAAAATAACCGTTTTTCCCTTTAAAAAAAAAAAAAAAAAAAAATACCAAACATAATCTTTATCCTTTCAAGTATAATTATTAAACATTTTCTTGAGTAAAATCAACAAAAGCTTACTTTGAAAAAGCGCTTCAGCTCTGCGAATAGTCGGCATAGCAAAAGACAAGAAAGAAAAGCCGGGAAACGAGGCAGAAAAGCGTTTCGCTTCGCTCAAGCCCGAATTTCTCGGAGAGAAAAACAAGACAGAAGTGGACGCCATTACTACACCATGACGTATAATACCCGGGTTAGAAAAGTAACTATAAAAAGCTCTAAGGGTGATGTAAGTTTTCCTCTAATTTAAGATCCTCAAGAAAAAAAATAAAAAAAATAAAAAAAAATAAAAAAAATAAAAAAATAAATAAAATAATAATTTCAAACTTAATCTTGTGCTTTTTAGGTTTCGAGATCCAATTTGAAGTGCGCACGTGCGGGACCTTGAAAATGAGCCCGATATCGACCTAAAACAACACTAATTCCCAAATTCTACTTACATCGAAAGCGGAATTAAAAACAAATAAAATTCTAAACGGATGGGTCCGCTGATGAGATTTTCGATAATCGAAAGCACTGTGATTTTTGTTTATGTCTCTATTAATTGTCATTATAAATAACTTTATTTTTAAATAATTATAATCTTTAAAAATTATATTTATATACACTGTAAAAAAAAATTTATTCCCTACCTCGCTCGCACTTCCGACCGCCAATCAAATCCGATATCCTCTGCTTCCTATTTTAAAAACATTTTTTCTTTTCTTTACATTTCACACACAAACAAAAAAAAGTAAAAAAAAAATGTTTAAAAGAAAATGTCTTTGAACTCAAAAGCTAAAAAAAAAAAAAAAATGTCCGATTTTCCCCTAAGAACTACAAACTTTCGAATAAATCTAAATCTCAACTTCCCGGACATGCGACACAAAAATACGCCTCAAAATTAAAAATACAAATGACCAAATCAATTAAGTCTACAATCCCTAGTGGCGACTCACACTACTCAAATATTCCCATAACTCTTTAAAATCGACGTCATTTAGCCCAAACTCAACACGTAATCACCAAAAATCGAATAAAAACAATGAAAAATGTAAATTACTAACCTTTTTTCAATGCCAAACACGCTGACCCCATATGCAGGCAAAAAATAAATAAAAGAAATTTTTTTGTTCAAACAAAAACCAATTCGCCCGTCGTTAATCGGCGTCTCCTCCTATCCGAATCAAACTTCCAATTTTCCGCCATTTTCCCCATCGTCGCCCAGCGCGTACGACCATGTGCTTTATCCCCTTTTGCTCCTCATTCAAGCCAGAGTTCGGTCGCCTAGCAACCGCATCCGTTGCTAGGCGACCGCATCCATTATACATCTCCACCCTTTCCAACCCCCGAGTCCGCAGTGAGACTGCGCGAACGTCAAAAAACTGCATTACATAAATTAAAAACGGTTTCGCAAATCACGTTTACGCCTATAAACGCCGCGTTAATTATTGAACGTTACATTTCCCCGCGTGGGTTGTTAATGACGTCACGCCGCGAGTTGTGATTCGGAATTGGAAATTCAATTGGAAGAGGAGACATAACAAATTACAAATGGTTCCGTTCCAGTGAATTTGGCATTGAACATGAATTCATTGCCAAACAAGCAGTTGTTCGCTTTATAGTGTCGAGTAAATTACGTCACTTAACATCGCTATTCTCAGAATGGCGTTACTGACCGAAAATGCCCATCAATTCAATCAGTTATTTCCATACAGTCTAAACTCGTTATAGCAAAACCACAAAATTAAAAAAAAAAAAAAAAAAATACCTTCGTTGTAAGTGGATATTTGTTATAAACAACTTTGCTATAACGAGGTTAAACCATATGTAAAATTAAAAAAAATTTCGTTTTTATATCTTACCTAAAACATATGCATTTCCAACCGTAGAAGTGCCATCTGGTAACAAAATGCCTTTTTTAAGAAGATCGTCCCTATTAGCTCTCACCGACATTTTTCGTTCCAAAGCTACAAAAAATTAAAAAAAAAATTATTAATATAATAATAAAAAAATATTAAAAATCATTTTTATTTTATTACAAAATAAAAAAAAATTAATTACCTCTCGATGTCTTTTCGAACTTGTCGCTCTTCTTTGTTCTCTTCCATTTCCACGGTCTAAACAATTTTCCAAATACTGCAAAGCGGCTTTTCCGCTGGGCAGGAGGCGTCTGCGACCCGCTGCCCAGCACGCCCGACATCATCGCCCCATTCGACTTCTTCGCTATAAAAAAAAACAAAAAAAAACAAAAAAAAACAACTTTTAATAATATTTTTGAAAATTCAACAAATAAACCCATTGCCATTAATTCACACCCATTTGGTCTACTGCCAAAATCGAAACTTTATTTGAAAAACACCAACAAGAAAAAGCACTCGCAACATATGCATAAACACACCACCAAACCTACCCGTTATTATTCCATCATCCGATATTCGATTGATTTTCAAAACACGCACTTGTTTCGATTTCATCTTGACAATACAAAACGTATTGTTTCGATCTAAAACGAAACCACCATTTTCACCGACCAAACTAAAGATTAAATTACGATAAATTAGAATATTAGATAAATTAGATAACGTAACGATTAATTTTATATTCTAATCATATTGTCAATTAATTGACTTTCCCCATGCAAAATCGTCACTAGTTTTAATTATGTTTTGCCTGCAGCCATTTGAAACGCAATCATGGGTTTAATAATCGCTGCCTTATTGAATTGCCACCTGAATTACTCGACAGCAAACTGTCACAAGCTGCTGAAATTGTTTTCGATGAAAAAAAAAAAAAAAGCAACAATGTGCCAACGGCAGCTAGACAAAGCAAAAAAAAACTCCAAGTGTGGGACTCAGATTAGATATGCATACGGTATGATATTTTTATAAAAGTGCTCAAATATTCGTGGTATAATGCCAACTGCAAACACAAGGTAACGTCGTGATGTTTGCTGGATTGGGTTATCAGCAGCATCAGGAGAGAATCACACGAGAGAAATTCTAGCAAATGGAATACAGTAAAACCTCTGCGGACGGGACACCTCGGGTCCAGCCATACTTTGTCCCATCCGCAGAGGGACCCTCCGTAGATGGGACAAAAGCTCTTTGTCCCATCCGCAAAGGTAATGGTCTGTGGTTGGTCAGTTTCAAGTTATTTTTTAAAAATTCAAAATTTTCAATCAAAAATTTAAAATTTTTAATGAAAAATTCAAAATTTTCAATCAAAAATTTAAAATTTTCAATAACAATTTAACAAATTCGTTTTTTAAATAAAGTTTCGAAAAAATTTCTAATTTTTAAAAAATAATTTTGCAAAATTTATTGTTTTGTCTCGTCCGCAGAGGTCATTTAGATGGAACGGGATTGGACGAGGTGTCCTCTGTCCTGTCCGCAGAAGTGTCCCGTCCGCAGAGGTAAATTTCTATTGGTCGGGATTGATTGGGTCGGGTCCAGCCAATATCGTCCCGACCACAGAGGTGTCCCGTCCGCGGAGCGAGGGATCCGACAATCGGGATTTGACGTGAGAAAGATTCGAATCTTTGATAAATCTTCGGGATTCGGCAGGATTCGGAAGATTCAAAAAATTAGTAATTTGGTACCAGATTTAATGTTTTTTTAAATTTTGGGTTGTTAGTAAATTGACAATGAAGTCGGTGTGCTTTTTACCAGCTTTTTAACACAAATATTGCCCAAAATTGCAACCTGGTGCTACAAGCCGTGCACCAGCTTTATCGATTACAAATATCGACTACAAATATTGCTATAAAATTATTGATATTAATTTATTCATAATCGATAATAAAGAACTTTTTTGAGATTCGGGATTCAGGATTCCGACGATTAAGAAAGACTGTGAGAAAGATTCGGATGAATGTCGGACCCCTCGGCGGAGTGTCCCATCCGCGGAGGTTTTACTGTAGCAATATTTGAAAGTTTACATATTTAGGGAGATTTCACTGAACAATTAAACAAATTATAAAACACCGCCTTCCATATTATTGTTAATAATTGTTAATAGATCGCAAGTAGATTATGATTGGTTTAATTTCTGACGTTAACTGTAAGGGCAGGTTCACACTAGTCGTAACCTAGCTTACGGCTTATATCATCCCAATACAGCCTAGCTGTGGGACCCACTAAGTAAGCTGGCCAGATCAAAAAACACCACCAAGTAAGCAGCAAAACGTTAAATGTTAAGATGCATTTTCATTTGCGAGAGAATTTCTCGCGTCACAATAAAAATCGCGCCAACAATCTCGCCACTCTAAAAATCATGCTCTCGCTTGAGCATTTTCATTAAAGCCACAAAAAAGCCACTTCTCGCTTCCAAACAAAGTTGGAAGCCAATAGGAGAAGAAAAAGGCTTTTTTTTACTAAAGAAGAAAAAACAAGTAGTAAAGAGATAAAAAAAAAAAAAAATATTTTTTTATTTATTGTTTGTTTTTTAAAAACATTTTGTCAATGTTTATTGCCGTTTATTGCATCATAAACAAGGTTTACAATACTTTTTCCCAATATTTCCAATGTCAATCGGTGAAAATCTGGTAAAAATTCAAAAAAGACAGAAGCGCGCGAGAAAAAGAATCGCGCCAACAATCGCGCGCCTTTGCAAGTCTAGCTTGCATGAAAATGAACAAGCATGCGATTTTTGTCGCGCGATTGTTGAAAAATAAGCGCGAGAAATGGCATTTCTTGCAAATGAAAATGCACTTATATATGTAGTTGAAAGAAGTCGCTTATTGTTTGAACGCGCCAATACGCTGTAATTATGACTTATGATCATGCACAAAGCTGTTGTTTACATCAAAATGACTGCCGATCTAGCTATTAGAAAAATGCAAGCTGTCAAAGAATAAAGTTACAGAATTTGTTGTACAAAACTTGTTGCTTGTTTTGATAGAAACATCTGATTATGATTCAAATTCATGATGGAACTAAAGATTTATCATGAATATCATGGATCGAAGCGTATCAACCAGTGATGTTTTGATATTGGTTCGTAGATGGAATGATTCAATCCCGTCAATTTTTGGCGATGAAATGATGAAATGACCATGATCGAGACTGAATCGCAATTTGAATAATTTAAGTCATCAATTTGCACCAGTTACAAATGCCGCACCATAACATAAGTCACTTCTACAAGTCAAATAAGTCATTAAAAAATGACTTATATTTAGGTATTTGACTTCTTTAGATTTTACTTATTCAAAGATAGTTCGTAAAAAACACAACTTCCCATTTCGATAAGTCAAAATGACTTATTGATATTGAACACACCTAAACTCCATTTCCAAAACATTGCAAGAAATTCCCATTGGCTAGAGGCTTTTCCCAGCAATTTTTTAATACATTAAAAAACTAATTTGAAAAATGACCATAAAACGAAGATAAACGAAGATAAACGAACAAAAAACGACCATATATGGTAGTTTTTAGGTTTTTTTGTATTAATGTGCAAGCAAACAGGCTCCAACCAATGGGAGTTTCTCACAATGTTTTGGAAACAGAGTTTAATGATTTTTCCACTCAACTAACGAGAGGATTAAAGTACCATAATATATATACTTTCGATACAATGCACTTCTCAGTCAATTACTAAGTTTACAAGAACTCGCTTTTCTGGAAAATGACGTCGTCATTTCTCAAGTGGAAAAGTAAAAAATGGAGTATTCACTCTAGTTTCCACTTGATAAATATGACGTCATTTTCCAGAAAAGTGTGTTCGAGTAACTGACATTTTACCCAACCTTTGGGTGCTCATCTATTTTACCCAAAATTCAATTATTCAATGTACAACTGATGAAAAACTGATTGGCTTAGTATTACCAAAGAATAAACTAAAGATCAAAACCCCTTAGAAGATTAAATCTCGACTGCAACAACTATTTCTTCAACCTCTTCTATTTCTCGAAACCTTTACAGAGTGGAAGCGAAACATCTAAACATCGGTAAGCTCGAATCACTTATGCTTAGTTCACACTTGAACCACTTTTGTAGAAGTTCTGACTTTCTAAAAGTTTAATTTCTACAACTTTTAATTCATCTTTTTCTTCCTGTTCACACTTGCGAAGAAGTTTTGTAGAAGTTCTGACTTTCTAAAAGTTTAATTTCTACAACTTTTAATTCATCTTTTTCTTCCTGTTCACACTTGCGAAAAAGTTTTGTAGAAGTCATTTAACTTGTCCGAAAGTCCTATTATAGCCCAAGGCGGCTAAGCGGTTGGCAATTGTTTTCTAAACAATGCGATTTCACTTCACTGAAGCTAGATCACATTGTATTTTATCGTACCAAATATCACAAAGTGATTTTATTTCACCTTCTTCAGCCCATGTGCTCCACTTGGCCGCCATTTTATTTGAATGAAGTCTGGCCACTGGTCAGTCACGTGATTGGTCAGGGGGCGTGTTTTAGAGGTGTGACGTCAGGTTATAGAAGAGATTTCTTAAACTTAAGTTGTAGATAAGTCGGCCATTTTGATCTGAGTTGTATAAAACCGGATCAAATGTGAACGCAAGACTTTCTGAAAGTGGGTGGGTTTTGTACAAAAGTGGTTTAAGTGTGAACAGGGCATTAGTTAAATTAATAGTCACTTCTAGAGATACTCGGCTACCAGGCCAACCACCAGTTAATTTGTTGCAAGCTCCAATAACCCAGAAAAACATATACAAATGCAAACATAATTTCTAGCTCCGAGTTTATTATGTAAATGTTGACAAGTTACAAGTGTTTTTCATGTACTCTCTGACAACAACTTGGCAGCTTCCAACTCTCTAATTAAAATTGCCAATAATACAAACCATTAAGGAAGCAAATCCATCAATTATGCAATTCAAGGTCAGTTAAGATACATAATGTACTATTTTTATACTAAATTTCCCAATGGACATTAAACCTAAGTATAAGTAATGTTTTGTTAATCCAATCACTTTAACCTTTTTTTTTTTTTTTTTTAGAAACAACACAATTACTTTTTTTTGGTAAACTGGACCCTCCAGGGCTGATTACTTTAACTTTTCCCACACCGAAATCGAATTCCAATCCAAAACTTTCTTTTTAATATACAAAATTAGCAAATGAGAACATTTCTGACTTAAACTAATCCCCAAATGTATTGTTTACACTCCTTTAATTAAAGAAGACTACGAGGAACCCAAGCCCCGACCTTTGTTTATTTTCATAAAAATTATCTCAGCAGTCATGTTGTGATCCCATACAATTTGTTCAGAACAAAACCACCATTCGTTAAATCAACACTAACAGCATTCAGCAATCAATAATTCTTTTGGCCATTCCACCAATCAAGTTCCCAAATTCCCTCTACTCTTTTATTGCTTTGTTTCCTATTACTGTACCAAAACCACCTGACAAATAACTTTTTGGATAAAAGTCTGCTACATAATAGTAAGACTAAGCTACGCCCAAATTCAGCTCCCATGTAAACAAATCAATTTTTAAATTTAAAGGCAACTTGATGCATAGAAAATGATGTAACAAGCATGACCCATTTTGTAAACTGATAAAACTGATGAAAAAATATCTAAAAATAAGTTTGTTGATTACCTCGATCAAGTGTAAACATGATATAATGTTTCCAGAAGAAATTACCAAATCATCCCATTGTTGATTGGGCAACAAATTTGCCCACTTTAAACACCGTTTAAACATCGTGGTTTATTACCACAAGCTTTATTTTTCACATTTGTGCATCAGTCTGCGTGTACCGCGGTAAATGGGAGTAGCAGATATTGATACAAATTACATTCGTGCAAAAACTGTTTACGTTCTATTATGATTTTATCACACTTTTACTGCAGGCGATAACATTCTCACTCAATCAAATCTTGTATACCCCATTCACGAAATCTTGAGCTAATTTTTTTTTTTACTTCTACATTGGATAATTTCTGCTAACTGATCCGTCTAACTCTCCAGTTGTCACGGAAACAAAGTCTCATATTGGTCCTTAGAAGGAAAGGAATACTAATTAAACATATTGTATTAAACAGTAGTTATTCCATTCAGAAATAAAAAATTTTAGCTTAAGATTCTGTGGATGGAGTATACTGCTCGAAAATAACCAGAGACCTCATAACTTCCTACCAACGATCTCTACCATTAAGCTGATACCACAGGTGGTGGTGTAAGATATTAGTAATTTTCAGTTAGTCATGACAATTTTCACCTCGGATTTCACACACCGCAAGAAGTATTTGCTAAGAAAACTTCCATGACTTTCAGAAATTCTACAACCGATAACAAAATAATGATTCCTCAATTTTCCTTTAGTGGATTTTGGCACTAAAATACCACCATCAGAAACTCAAAAGAAAGGATCCCAGTGTTAAAACTTAGCACTACGTTTCACTAGCTGCATTCTAAAGTGGTTAAGTATCTTCTAAATCAGTTCACTAGTAACTAAACTTACTTCAATAAGTCTGAAGTTCGGAACAAAAAGTTTAATCTCAATCTCTCCAAATTGAAAGTCTAAAAGATCACCTATTTTAGATCAAAATCAACTTGTTTCCTCAATCTTGGATCTTTTGATTAATCAAAGTACAGAGTGACTACAAAAGCTTTGAATAATTTGACTGCAATGATGAGAGAAAAAACAAACTTTTTCCTTTAACAAAAATTGATATCCAAAGTGTAAAAGAATGCTAATTTTTTTTTTAAAAATATATCACTCATGTATGGGCATCTAGCCATCTATTGACATTGACAACACAAAATGACTGCAAGTGGCGCTACAAGTGGAATTAAATGCTATCTAGTTTTGTAAAACTTCTTTTACATTTTATCTAACTTGTAAGTAATAACGTAATGTACTGAATCTGTTGCTAACCCGCGCGACCAAATTCTTTATGATCCACTTACAGTAATATTAAATTTTGTCGAACATTTTGTATACATTCAATACATTATGGCTGCTTTGTCAGGCCGGTTTACTTGGCGGTCTCCGCAGTTGTTTTGGCATGATTTTGGATATCGTGGTATAATTTTTTTTATTATTATTAATTTTTTAGATTTTACAAATATTTATTTGTACCAAAAAGTGGACATTGGGTCATAACAATTTTTCAAAAACTTTCAAACCAAAAAAAATCAGAAGAATAAACATAATATCATTAATCTCGTTGTCAACTCATAGGAATTCAAACTTGAAAAATCACCCCAACCAACACTTTGCATGTCACGCCACCACACAAAACCAGCTGCATTGCATGACGTCACACCAGCATAAAAATTGCATTGTCAACCATTCCACCACAGGAATGACGTAATAAAACATCCTGCGATTCTTTTTTGCAGTAAACCACACTTTTCCAAGGCCAAAACTGAAGCAATAAAACGATTTTAAAACATTATCATTCCATTCTAACTTCCATTTATTGTCTAGCAGATTACAATTCGCATTTTCAGTTCACTCACCTCTCCCGAGGTCATTTGGAACTAAGTAGACGACAACAAACAACTAACAAGTTCACTGCTGGGGATTTCCATTTCGTCCTTCTCTCAACCGAATCGGTGCACACTTATTTCCCCATCCACTCAAGCCGTTTCTCCTTTTCCCTTTTGCCACAATTCAATTTCTCACTTGTCTTACATACCAACACGGAAATAAAAACACCGTCTTTTATCCGATTTCCGCCGTGAAAATCAAATATAAATTAAAATTATGCAATTTAATTACAAATTTCCTGGATATGAGTCGTTTCACCTGTGAATAAATGACTCATGACTCAATTTAACAAAAAAATTCACAAAAAAAATTACCATTCCAATACAATACAAAAATAAAAAATTACAAAAAAAAAAAAAAAAAAAAAAAAAAAAATTAAATAAAACTAAATAATTATAATTTTAATTTTATAAAAAAAAATAAAAAAAATCGTTATTTCCCAAATTTTCAAAAATTCAAACCCGCAACAATCTAGAAAACCCGAAACGGAATATAAAATTTCGTCAACAACCATCTTATTCCCAGCGGAAAAGAATAATAAAAAAAATAAAATAAATAATCAAAAAAATCACCCACCTGTGAAATCGATCACCATTTCACCCTCTACAAGGTGAAAATCTCCTCTGAAAGGATTGAATCTTTGGCGAATTCGAGCGGGGACAACGTTGCCGACGCGCGGTGCTGCAGTGGGCCGGAGCCATGGCTTCAACGGCGAAGTGGACACAGCCAGAGAGGTAATAAACACGACTCAACTCATTCACCGTCAAACGATACCCGTTTTAAAAAAAAATCCACAGCACAACAGCAAAACACCACTCACGTCTGAAACGTCAAGTGCGGCGAGCGAACTACAGGAACCGGAAGCGTGGATCGCTCCCATTGCGCGAGGAGAGATGGGTTGCAACTCAGGTTCAAGGTTAGGCCCCATTCACACGGGGTTCAAAAAATCGACCACGAGGGCGCGCAATATATCAAAATTTATAATCAAATTTTTCAAAATTAATTTTTTTTTATATATATTCAAAATGTCCGGTTGTTATTATTATTATTTTTCACCTTGGGATTTAATTCGGTGCAGTGTATGAAAAAAAAACTATCGCATACCTTAAACTGGTTTTTCGTCAACAATGAACTTCAGATATAAGGGGGGAAAAAAGTTGAGAATAAAAAAAACCAGAGGGCGATGAATGTAATGCGGGACAAGGTTGCAATTGATTCGAGTCCAAGGAACCGATATTTAGAATTTAAAAAAAAAAAAAAAAAATTAAAATAGGAAAAAATCTAATCTTAGATTTTATGAATAAATAAAATATTGAAATATGACATTTGATAGTGAATATCAATCCTAGCTTTTGATTACCTCTGCCTTCTTATCGCATTCCCTTCCTGTATGAAACAAGATGCCACCTTATGACGATTGCACAACACGACTGCATTCATTAATAAAAAAAAAATAAAAATACCAAATTTGATATGGACACGTCAAATTTTAACCATTCGAGCAAAGGCTTTCGGTTATCCAAAATCTCATCAGCAGACCCAACCGTCAGAAGCACATTGAACAACAACAGAGACTTGCCAAACTAAATATCCTGTAAGAATGAAAATGTCCATAGTACACAGTTAATGTTGGTGTATGGTTGAGTCTGCTGATGAGTTTTTCGATAATCGAAAGCAATTTTGCGACAGTTTGCGATTTCTCGTACGAGATTTTTTATATTACGAGAATACCAAAATAACGAGATATTGTTAAAAATCTCGTCACATTCATTCTCGTTTGAAAGGTCTCGGTCGAGATTTTTCAAAAATCTCGTATCAAATTGTGGTGTATACGACTTGACGTGCGCATGCGCACTGCATACAATCACAACAATTGTCGTGAAATTCTGCCGCCATTTTCCCTCCGCTTCGGCTGTAATTTTGGCAAGGTTGTGTCGATTACATAATCTCAGGTTAGTTTTTGCATCGGTCAAACAAACACCTTGCACAAACCACAAGCCCAATACTTAGGCTTAATTTGTGTACGGTGTCTTGTTTTGCTAAAAATTGCTGCTGCCGATTTAAATGTCGTATGTAATATGTTTCGTGACAAACCGCAAACACCTATATGACATTTTATTAACGAGATTTTAAAAAACGAGATTTTTTTGAAAATTTCGTTTTTTTAAATCTCGTTTTTGGTCTCGTACGAGAAATCGCAAACTGTCTAATACTGTGATCTTTGCTAAACTCTTACCCCACAATTAGTGCATAAAACTGACTGTGAGAAGTGAACTTTTTTTGCATTAAGGTAGCTTATTTTAATCGACCAGTCGAGCTGAGTCAAAAAATCATTGTTTCGTAGCCAAAAAATGTGCGCAACAATACAAAAACCCAAATGTAAATAATTTTTTAAAATGTTTTACAAGCGTTTTCGTTTGTTAACAATGGCACGCACATTTTTGGACTACGGAGCAATGATTTTTCGACTCGGCTCGACTAGAGGATTAAAATAAGATACCACAATATATACTTTCAGTAAAATGCATAGGCCTTTAACCAATGGGAGTTTCGTGCACGAATTGTTAGATAGAGTTTAGAATGGTTAAAATTTGACGTGTCTGTATCAAATGTGTTTAAAAAACAATTTTATATAAACCAATTTTGATCCTGTCTGTCCACAGCCCAAATGGGCAAATTTATTAACTTTTAGCACAAAATTCGTGAATTTTTAAGGTTTTTGTTATCAAATTCTTATAAAATTGATAAATTTATGCACGATAAACCTAAAAAAAACTATTACTTCATAAAAATATAACTGTAAAAACATTTGAAATCAAGTCTAAAACTTATGGATGCTGTCTGTACACATCTATCTACATACTGGACAACACTTGACATTGATAATGACGATTAAATTTCATAAACTACGAATTCTTTATAAACCTGCACGACTAGCCTTAAAAAAAACAAGAAAAACACGAAAATACAACTCTATAATAAACTCCATCCCACTGTGGAATAATTATTCTTTGTTGACATTTTCTCGCAATTTGAATTTTTAGATACAGAGGGCCGGGTGCGATTTAGGTCAGGGCTACAAGGTACAGGTACACAACCTGTGGAAGGTGAAATGAGATTAAATCACTCAATCAAACCAAGATGAAAATCATTATAAGGAAGTCGTGTGACAAACAAACAAGTCATTAGTTCCATTCAATTGGAAAACCGTTCGTAGCCAGCACCGATTCAACTCCGGACGATTATTAGATGACTCGATCGCGCGGAACTGTGCGAGTAAAACTTCCCACATAAATAATCCACTTAACAAACTTTTTATGCGATTGCGACCGGTCTGGAAAAGGATTTTTCCACGATGATTAACCACATGAAAGCAAATTTCTTAATCTTTTGTAAATTTTATATTTTTTTTTCTTCTTTTTTTTACCTTGACCAGTACCGTGATCAATGAGCAAAGAATGTTAAGGTGTAAAAAGATGGAGCCCACTCACCCCGAAAGAAGACGATCCTTCCTCGCGCCATTCTGCCTCGTCGGGGGGATTCAGGGCGGCCACCATTGGCCCCTGACCCCGTAGTGTCCACAGTGAAACCTCCCTCTCCACTCAGCTCAACTTGGTTGACAAACTTTTTCGAACATTCATGGTTGAACTCGCGAAAGTGTCGCCACTCGAAGCCACCTTCGTGATAGACATGTTTGATTGGCCGGTTGTAAACCACGTGGATGAATGACGTTTCCGATTGCTCGATCGTTACAATTAGCTTTTTAGATGAGGTGATTTGGGTAGTTTTGTGAGTCATGCTGGAAATCTAGTTTGACAGTTTATAGTTTTGAATTTTAATGATTGTATTAATGTTTTCAGAATAATAAAAGATTTTTTTTTAAAGAAATTAAAATTTTACATTTAAAAAATCTGTAAAATTCAACTTACTTTTTACCAGTATACTTATGAATATAACTTTTATCGTTTTACGTTAATAACTATACTGGAACTAGTACACTTATCCAATAGTTTGTTTAAAAATGATTTTGGGACAGAAAAATTTAATAAAAATTAAAAAATTTAATTTTATAATGTCCATTTTGATAACAATCAAAAGAACTCTGCATGTTATCAGTGCAGTATTGATTAAAAATAACTGCAACAAGTTTAAAACGAAACACCTGGGCTTTTAAATCAGTGGCAGCAATAAAAATTTTAAATTGCAGCTATTTAAATAAAAATAACTAAATTTTTTTTACATTGTTTATTTAATTCAAACTTTGTAAATAAAATACAAGATTAATTAATCCACGGTTGATTGCTTATTTTTCACATTAGTCATAGGAGAAGTATAACTTGTAGAATTTGATCCGTTCATCGGTTTGAAATGGCGAGGGGAAGTGCAAAAAGAGTATTATATTGCGAAGCACGGATAGCGAGTAAAAATGTTTTGCATTTTGCGCTCAAACCACCGACACGATGGACTCAACAACTTCTGATGCGAGAAAAAACAAGAAAAAGTCAAATTCAGGTAAAAAAACAAAAACAAAAACAAAACAACAACATAAATCAAGAAATAATTTTGTATATTTTGTAATTATTACATTTTTTTTAGCACCTTCGATATTCTTATTTTTTTGTATTTTTTTAAAAAAAACTTTTTTCTTCAAAGGATCTTCACCTAAAACTAAATTGACGTCACGAAATGCCGCACGGGAAAGATCCAGAGTCAGAAGTTTAAGAAATGCATTTCAAACTCTACAAGACACTCTTCCAGCAATACCCAGGTAAAAAAAAAATAAATAAATAAAAATAAAAAACTCAAACAGAATTATAATTATTAATTTTTCAGACACACTAAACTGTCTAAACTTGATGTCCTAGTTTTAGCAGCCACTTACATCCAACACCTAAGTCACGCTCTTAACCCAACTCCCGATTCCGCCCATTGTACAGCAACACAACTCCATCCTGTCAGAGTAAAACAAAATTCTTTAAAAAAAACAAAATTAAAAAACAAAAATTATTTTAAAACAATTTTTATTCAGAAATGGCCAATGCGATCCCGCTTATACGCCGGAGTCTGCGCAAACCTCACCGAATGTCAAATAATTTCCGATTCTTCCTCGCCGCCACTCGACGACATGAGAGATATTGACGTCACAAACGAGCTCATGCAATGGGATCCAGATCTCGACCCGATGAATTACTTTTAAATGGCGCCCGACTCAATAAAATAAAACAACTTACAGAAACCTATTAATTTTAATATCAATCATAATGCAAAAATTATACATGAAGAAAAGATACTTAAAATAATGATACATTACAAGCTCGTATAAAAAATTAAGAAGAAAAAAAAAAACAAGAAAAAAAAAAACAAAATAAAAACAATAAACAAATAGCATTGCTTAATGCCAATGATAATTTAACGAAAATGAAACAATAATTAAACAATCTTATCTTCATCTTGACGTTTAATTTCCGCAATTAATTTCTCACATTTACCATCCTCAGTTTTCTGTTTTTTAGTCGGGGGTCCCACCTTCTCGTACTCGAACGAGGACGAAGCCGTGGTGCAACTCACGTCTAAAAACTGACTAGCGTCCGCGGTAGAATCCAAATTGCACGAAACCGACGCCTGGTAGTTGCCCTCGGTCACGACGCTGTCGTTGTCGGAGACAAACGTTTCCATCGGTAATTTTGCGGACGGTTCCTCGCTGCCGAACAAGTCCTCTTCCTCGTCCAATAACAGGGACTGAGTATCGAATCCGCCGCTCTGCTCCGACAGTTCGACTCGCGCATCTTCGTAACTGATGACATCATCGGCGGTTGTAAACGACTCTTCGTGCATATCGGATGAGATTTCGCCAGGTGACAAATCCAAGGAGTCTTCCAGGGAAATGAACACGTTGGCCGGTTCGGGGTTGGCGAAGTCGGCACCGGTTTCGGCAATCGATTCGATCTGGATTGATTTATCTTCCGCAAAGGCGCTGTATGAAATGCAGATCGGACTTTTTCCTGCGAGTTGGAATTCGCTTTGTTTCGGTTCATCTTCGATCGTTTTTAAAGTTTCGGTTTCCAACTCTTCTCCGTCATCAATCGATTTTTGAGTTTCGGTTTCCAGTTCCCCTTCAATGGATTTTTGAGTTTCGGTTTTTAATTCTTCCTCGACAATGGATTTTGGAATTTTGGTTTCCAGTTCCTCGTCCCCTTCAATGGATTTTGGAGTTTCGGTTTCCAGTTCCTCGTCCCCTTCAATGGAATTTGGAGTTTCGGTTTCCAGTTCCCCGTCCTCTTCAATGGATTTCGAAGTTTCGGTTTTTAATTCTTCTTCGTCGCCTTCAATGGATTTAGGAATTTCGATTTTTAACTCTTCTTCATTGTAATTTTGAGTTTCGTCTTCAAACGGTTCACTCGATTTTTCAGGTTCAGTTTCCTCGACAAAGTCAGGTCCGGGTTGCACCAAATCAGTTTCCTCGTCAACAGTCTCAGATTCATCAAATTCTTTTTCTTCGAAAACCTTTTCTGCTTCACCAATTTCCCTTTCCGGTTCTTCTAATCCTTTAGTTTCGTCAGGTACTATCGCATCAACTTTTTCTTCAGGACCATTTTCCTCATCACTAACTTCGAGCTCCTCTTCCTTCCCATCACAAACATCATTTTCCGCATACAAATCTTCTTTATTTTCCTGTTCTTCGATTTTCGCCTCTTCTTTCCGATCACTTTCATCAATTCCAGCGTCTAATTCCACATCAACTTCTCCATTCACCACCTCCAAGACTTCGCTTTCGCATACTTGAGTTTCATTCGCCTTCACTTCACTCGCTTCCTGCAATTCCGTCGCAACATCCACCGACTCACTCTCCACTCCAGCGACTTCATTAGTAATCGCTGTCTTCTTATATCCTTCTTTCAACGTAGCAAATCCTTTTTTCCCCATTTCTTCAGCCACATCGACTCCCGTGTCCATCATTTTCACAAAATATTTATGTCCACTTTGTCTCTCAAACACCACGAGCAACGACTTTTCGCTGACCAATTCCTCGAACTGCTCGATCGCCTCGATGCTCCACTCGTCTTCCTGCTGACAAACGCCATCTAATTCGCACTCGACCGCCAACACGGGCACCCTCAGCAACTCCGGCGTCAGACGTCTCACAGCCGAAAATTTGACAGTATCACTGTTGCCGTAGTCGACGAACTGGACGTGCACGTCGTTCAGCTCGACGGCAAGAACCTTGCCACGGTACCAGAATCCATCTTGGCTGTATTGTGCGGCGCACGACATGCCCGTGCACAACTCCGACTGTGACATCTCAGCCGCCTGATCGGAGTTCGTGACGTAAACGTCTTCCAAGATCTCGGTTATTTGATCTAGTTGCTTGGTGTAGTCATCGAGTTGCACCCAGAATTGACCGGGTGATACAATATGCGAAGTTCCTCCCAGAAGTCGCTTGCTAGCCGGAAATACTTGGTAAATCAAATCTGTTTCAGTATTAGCGGATATGATTTCGTCCAAAATGTCGTTCTTTTGAGAAATCTATATTAAAAAAAATTACAAGATTTTAATGATATTCTTTTTCTTTTTGTAAAAATTCGTGTTTAACCTGTGGTTGAGTTGGCTTTTCGTCCCAACCAGGTAATTTCACCGGTTCGGATTGAGATTTTTCACGTATTAACACGGTGCATGGTTCTTCGGTGGTGATGAATTCGACAGATAAATGTTTATCCAAGACCATATTAAGGAAATTATCAGTTTCATCCGCGCTCCATTTAGCTTTAACCGGTGCGTTAGCCAGACGGCACTCAATTGCGAGAGGTGTAATGGAATTAACGATTTCCGCATCCAGTTGTTTCACTTTATTCCGACTGATAGTCTCACAATTGCCGTAATCAATAAACTTCACAACAGCGCAATTCCCTATAAAAAATAAAAACAAATATAAAATTTGCTGTATTTATTAATTTCAATTAATTGTCCGTACCATCTGCGCTTAAAAGCTCTCCTCGATACCACGCATCTTCAAAAGGTGCACAGCACGGCTGACCAGGTAAAGAATTGCTCGGCAGTGTGCTTTCGTTTGGCTCCATTGTCGAATAAATAGCACTCAATTGTTCATTTAATTCGAGCAAATCGTCCTGAATAAGTACCATTTGCACATAGAAGTGTCTCGGGTTTGTCACGTGAGATATGTATCCATCTTGGAATCCAGATATAATCACTGGAGACTTGTAAGTTAAAGCTAAACAATATTTATTGTGAATAAATCGTATATTCTTTGCCATTAAATCGAATTACTTGTTTCTGTCAATTTTCCTTGATAAATTGACACGAGTTTTTTGTTCAAATTTACTTCTTCGCCATTCAAAATGTCGAAAAGTGTCACTTCGAACACAGTTCCATTCCGATTATTTAAAGCTGCCTTTAATTTCTTATCGACGATCATATCGAAAAAATCGTAGCCCATTTTCCGAACTTCCGCATTCTCCGGAATGCCACTCAGACGGCACTCCAAGGCTAGGACAGGCCTAGATATGAATTCCGGTGTAATCGCCTTTATCTAAAAAAACAATAAATAAATAAATAAACAAAAAATTAAAAACAAATCAAAGATTAATTTAAAAAAACATCTAACTTGATTTATTCCAACTTTGTCCCATTCGCCTGTATCAACAAACGACACCATGACCTTGTTAGAATTCGTAATCGACTGCACAATAGCCCTGTGCCACTTTTGGTCGATTTTAGACTGCACAACAACACTTTTTCCAACAGTCGGAACCACCATTTCCTCATTGTTCTATAAATAAAAAAATAAATATTAATAATTAAAACATCAATTACAAACAAATTAAAACGTATTACAGTTAATAAGTTATAATAAGCTGCCATTTCTTGAGAAAGATTGTCGAATTTTTCCTCATGATCCTTCAATTGGCACCAAAATTGGTCAGGAAGTCCTGGTCCAGTGACGCTCACGTGTTTTATTAACCCACTTTCCCATTGTACTTCGGATGGCAAGAATTGAGTATCTGGTTCTGTTTGGATTTCACAATAAAACAATTAAACGATGTCATCACGCCGAGTATAATTATCTAATTAATTACCATTTGTCGCTTTGCCCGTTAGCAAAGACAAAATGTTTTCTGGATCACCACTCGACAAATTGTACAAACTCACTTCGCGTGTTTTCTTGTCGGAAATGTTGTGCAATTTAGCTGTCAACTCTTCACCCACGAGCGACAAAAATTGACCAACGACTCCTTCCGTGTCTTGGATGTCTTTAAAATCACTGAGTCGGCAACAGAATGAATGTGGAGCAATTTTTAAAAACTCTTCGGAAATTTCCCACATCTAAATTTAAAAAAAAATAATTAAAATATCGAATAATTTAAAACATTAGTTTTTAAATACGTCGTTTTCAGACACGTCATCTTCGAGTCCAACATCGATTAATAAAACTTCAATTTCATCCAAAGAACGACGTCGAATAACGGATGCTCGATACCATTTGTTGTCTGTTTTTGATTTAATTACACACGGTTTGCAAGCTGCCCAATTAGAATTTCCATCTCTCTACAAAAAACAAACAAACAACAACATAAAATTACAAAAAAAAAAAAAAAAAAAAAAAATTAATTTCAAATAAATTTTTACTAAATTTACAGATTTGTTTGCATAGTAATCCTCTAATGCTTGTTGCAAAACATTAATATCGTCTTGTGTCGATGCAAATTGGCACCAGAATGCTCGCGGATTCCCAAAATTCGTAATTCTAACTTTCTTCTCTTCACCAATTGCCCAATCCGACTCCAAAGTTGCATATGACGCCAACAAATCTATAAAAAAAAAAAAAATTCGATTTCAAATAAATAAAAATGTCAAAAACCAAAATTAAAACATGGAAAAAAAATTAAAAAAATACATAAATAAAAATAACAAGACAAATCATAAAACACAATGGACACAAATTTTAAAAAGTAATTTCAAATATTAACCAAAACTATCCGGATCAAGTTGCTTTTCCACGAAATAAGGTATCCATTTACTTTCACTACCGCAACCGCTGTTCATGCTGTCAGAAGGAATAACTAATAGGGAAATTTAGCTTAGTGAAGCTAACTACTTGTTAAGTAGTTAAAAAAAAAGCGACAAGTCCTTAAAATATGAACATATCCATTACCTTCGGGTTCAGGAACTGTAACAACGACCGTAGCTGCCAACAATTCGTTTAAATTCTTTTCTTCATCTCCATTCAATTCGAAAAGTATAACTTCAAACCAATCTGCGACTTGGTCCGTAATTTGAGCGACTAATTCCTTCATGTAGGTGGCACGAATGAAGACATCTGGATCGACATTTTTCGTAACTCCTGCCAAGCTGCAGGGAAAAGCTGCAATTGGATGCTCCAAAAACTGCGGAGCAATAACTTTAGCCTAAAACAATAATTAAATAAATCATTATTCAAAATAATAATAATAAATAAAAAAAAATATAAAAAATACTTGTGAGATATGAATGACTTCTTCCATTCCCATATCCACACATAAAACGCATAGTTTACTGGGTGATGGCCTGTTTTGGACCACAGCTCGGTACCAATTCTCATCCCGAGCGGATTTAATCACACATGCAGTTCCTTTCTTGGGATTGGATAATTTTTGATCCAACGGCTAAAAAAATAAAAAATAATTAATTAGTGCTCTATTTTTAACAATTTAGTCTAATTTAATCAATGATCTAATAAAAAGTTTCAATTATTTCAATTACCGATAAAGCTCCATAGTGCTCGTTTAATCGAGTTGCAAGAGTTGGTTTTTGGCTATTTACAAGTTGGCACCAAAACCTGTCGATTCTTCCTAACGAACACACAACAACGTCCTTATATTCGTCTTTAGTCCATTCCAACTGGAATGGTGCATAAGGATTAATCGGTTCTGCAATTTACAACAAGTCATTAGGCCTAGTCTAACGTACTTAGTGCTAAAAAAAAGCATATTCATTAATTAAAAAATACCTGAAAACGTAAAACTATAAAGTAATTTCCTTCTTTTTTTCTTTTCGACCACCATTTCTCTGAATAAACCGCGAACTTAAAGAAAGAACCCACAAAGACACTAGACACCGTGTTTAAACCCTTAGTTTCGATATCCAAGTTCGCGCTATAGTTCAGGAAAGTGCCGCTGACATGACGTCACAAAATATAAACCGCAGCAGTAAATTTGAGAATTTAAAACATCATTTAATGATTTAAACAGTGCTACAAAAAATGGCGGTCAATTGAAAAACAAAAACCCCAGAAAAATACCACCAAAAAATCAAAAATTAATAAAACTCACCTTCACTACTCGCGGAAGTCAAAGAAGTCGAACAAACCGACGAAAATTGAGCAAATCCGTCATTCACTAGGCTTTGCGCCACCGATTGTCCTTCGTTCTCAACATCAACTAAAAAAGCATCTTTATGAAATGCGTAAAAAGTACACGACGACTTCTTCCCAAAATATAACTCCATCTTATTCTGCGGGATTTTCTCCCATTTGAGCCCAACGGGCCGAACAGATCTCAATTTACACTTGATCCCCTGTGGAGGCAGCTCCGCGAACTTCATTTCCAGCCCTAAAATCTTCTTTTTATTCGTAATTTCTCCATTCCCGAAATCCACATACTCAACTCGCACTAGTCCATCATCCATTACCGCCACTATCCTCGCCCGGTACCACACATCGTCCTCACTGAACTGCGCGGCACATGGCACGCCTTCCTTCCATTCGGGCACCGAAAAAGTAGAATTCTCCTTCAAATCGTAAAAATCTTGAATCTCGTTCATGATCCGATCCAAAGCACGTTTTTCAGTGTGGGAATTAACATAAAAGCAAGTAGGGCTCACGAACCACGTTAAAGTTACATCGCTCGTTGTTCCGACCGCCAATTCGACGTTGTTGAAACTTTTAGCGGCCATTTTCTCAAACGATGCAAGTCCCTGATCCACTAATAGCTGCGATACCAAATTAGTCGAGTCCAACAAGTCCACCACATAATTTCCGTTTTTGCCGATGCGGACGACCTGCAAACTGAAATCTTTCTCTAATATCAAGTCCGAAATAAGAACTGTGTCGTCATTTATCGCTTTAACGTTGTTCAACGAGCATTTGATGGCTTGGATCGGGAATTCGCCGAACTCCCGTTTGAGTCCTTTTACGCAATCCGCGTTGACTGTGTCCGTGTTGCCGTAATCGACGTATTTAACGCCGATTTCGGTGCCGTTGATACTCGTTATCATGGCTCGGTACCAACTCCCATCTTCGGAGTATTTAACGCAACATGGCGAGTTGATTTTCATGTCCGTCAACGTTTGATAGTCATCGTTGTACTCAGCAGCTAGGCTTTCGCTCATTGAATCTAGTTGTTCGGTGTTATCATTCAATTGTACATAGAAATCATCGAGGCTGGTGATGAAGCATGTTACAATGTCCTTTGTCGTACCAGGGTTCAACGTGATGCATTTGTAGTTTCCCGTGTAAAAATTGGTCTCGCAAATGGAGAACGGCGAATGTTTTAGTTGTTTACGCATTTCAGTGTTGTCGTTCCACGTGTCTGTTGGTGTTGGTGGTGAGTAATCGGCAGATGCGCCGTTCCATTGATCTGCAGATTAAAATTAGTAAATTATTATTTTTTTTTTGTATTTGGTTTCTTTGTTAAATGTTTTTACCAGTTGGATTAAAGTTTGGCTTATTCCATCCATTCGTTTGCTTGTTGTTCGTGTTATTACCACTGAAACTGCGTTTCTTTTCTTCGTAAGAGAAATTTTGCCTGCGATTTGAGTTGTAATCATCATTGGAATTATATTGAGGTTTGGGATCTAATTTTAAAAAAGAAACACTAAATCAATAAAATATTTCAAAAATCAAGTTACAGAGTATCTTAAGATACAAAAAAAAACCAACAACATTAAAACATAAAATTTACGTACACTTCCAACCGTGATTATATTTACTTTTCTTAAACAATCGGAAAGCTTGTAAAATAACATTTACATTCACAACTCAATATTTACAATATTGAAAACACAAAAAGCTTTTTTATTTTTTTATTTTTTTATTTTACCATTTTCTGGAGAATTCCAGGAATTTTTTGAGTGTTTGTCCTTTACATAATTTGAAGTCTCGGGGAAACTGAAATTCTTAGTTGGAAGATTAATATCAGGTCGGACAGTTTTTAAGAACTTGTGATTCAAATTCTGATGCCCATCGAAGAGCGTAACCAAATACGGTTCTTTCTTCGCTCCAACAACTGCAAAGAAGCATCATTAAAAATCATTGTCAGCTATTGTTACGTACAAATATTGTTAAACCAAATGCTCACAATTAAAAACAGCGACTAAATTTTTCTCTTTAATAATTTCGTCCAATATTTCATTCTCTTTGTTAGTCCAATTAATTTCGTCACAACCGTCGAGTTTGCAAAAAATACACTGCCTAAACAAATTAAAAAAAAAAAATACAAATAAATTCAATCAAACATGATTAATTTTTAAAAAATAAAAATACTTCGGTAAACTTAAAAACTTCGTCTGAGCTGTCTGAACCAGATCCAAATGAATAGTTTCGCTATTCCCGAAATCGACGTACGTAACTTCAATCTCCTCATTCGCGCACACTTGCTTAATTTCAGCCCGATACCAATCTCCATAATAATCAGCAATGCATGCTTGTCCGACAAACGGCGACTGCAATTTTCTTTTCTAAAAAAAATAAAATAAATTTTAAAAAAATAAATTAAATTAATATCCCAATCAACACACTTTGGCATCAGGTTCTTTTGCACTTCCCGTCGTCACTTCACACAATTCTCGCAAATCCGCTGCATTTTTTTGAAGTTGGCATCCAATAAAATTCGGACTAACGCAATGCGTTACCATCACATTCTCTTTATCATCTAAAAAGAAAAAACAAAAGAACATAAAAAAAAATGAATAAAACCTGAGAACAAGATAAAAATACGCGATAACATACTTATAATGGGAGTTTCATACTTCAGTATAGACTTCATGCATTTCGGAGTTCTTTCCACTTTCTTCGTCGCTTGATTAATTTGCAGTGCTGCCAATTTGTGCTTAACAGGGACATTCATCGAATTCGAAGTAAGAATAAAATAACTCAACTTCTTGCTCTTCTGCAGAAACTGTACTTCCATCGTAGCTTCAACAAAAACATTCTTGTACTCTTCATCGACCAAAATATCCTCACCGATCAACTTCATCGTAACGATTTGCCGCGGCAAAATCGCAAATGCCGGATCGAGTTTCTTAACCCTATCTCTGGGTTTCACTTCCACATTCCCATAATCCACAAAATATACTTCAACATTCCCTTTATCATCCTTCAAAATCTCGCCCCGATAAAACATCTCATCTTCACTGAAATCAGCACAACAAAATCGATCATTTAAATCCGTCACTTTCCCCTTAGAATTCGAATAACACAAATTCAATTTCGACTGCATATCGTCCAATTTCTCCGTCGAAAACTTTGTCAACTGTCCATAAATAACGCCATTATCGTCCACATTCATCACATAAATCGTCTCGATATCCTCCAAAAGCGGATCCTTAATGATAACTCTATCAGTAAAAGTCAATTCATTGATGTGTTTGTTGATTTCCACGTGCGGGATTGCGAGAACATTGAACAAATCGACCAAAAGAATCCCGTTCTCCTCTCCCTTGATCTGCGCCAAAAGCGTACTGCATGCGGTCATTCGTTCCAAATCGAAGCTCAAATCTGGTGAAATGTGTGTGCAATTATTTAGAGCACACGCCTTTGCCAGCACCGGTGGGTCACGGGTGTAAGCAGAGGGTAAACGCTTCAAACGGGTCGTCGGTACAACATCCACGTTGCCGATGTCCACGTATTGAACCCTCACCAGACCTGGGGTCACGATTTGAACCACTTGACAGCGGTACCACGCGAAATTCTTGCGAACGACACAAGCCAGCCCTAGAATGATCTCTTTTTCCATAAGAGGATTGACCGATGCGTTCATCTCGATAAATAATTGCTCTACCAACTCTTCGTAACAGTTGCGTAGAGTTAAAAGACGAATGTAAAAAGAATTTAACGACTCCACGTGAGTTATTTCCACTTCGTGCGCATTTCCTACTTGCAGTCTCTGAGGAATAAAGCTCGGAATGACTGGATTGTTCGAAATCAACTTGAGACGACTCTCCTTCAACAGCTCTGTCAAATCGGTGCCTGATTCGTCCACCAAATCGACGACAAAAGTATCACCCGGATTTTTAACCAAGAAACGACATTTGAGTTCCTTCTCCATGGTCTTCGTCTTGAATAATTGAATGATGGCGTCGGTTTCCGGGATGTTTCGACACTCTTTCAACCGGCATTTGAGTCCTTGCACCGGCAACTGTGTCACTAATGACGCCGGAATCTCGTATAAATCGCTCGCCTGCTTTAAATCCGAATTACCGTAATCCACATAGTAAATTCGGTACGTGTTGTTGTTGATACCGTATATTTCGGCCCGGTAAAACGAATCTTCCTGCGAGAATTTGGCGAGACACGGCGAACCGATTTTCAGATTGCCTAGTTTTTCCATCTCCATTTCAGTCGCATATTTATTCACATCTTCGTTCAACTGATGCAAATCGTCTTCGGTTTCGGTTAAATTGACCACAAATTCGCTTAAAGATGTCACGTTGGCCATGTAAACGGTGCATTCTTCGCTTGTATCCACATATTGTTGTGTATACTTTAAATTCAAATCGTGTCCCTCTTTCTCGCCCATGCGCATCCTAATCAATAAATTACCCAAATCCTCGACCACGTCGTTGTACACGACAGCAATGTGAATTTTTTGCACGGATCCAACTCTTCTCGCAACCTTGGCTTGTACTTCCTGGTAGCGAAGTATCTCGGTTATAAAGGCTACAGTTTTGTCGTCCCACGTCGCTCCGATGGGTTTTACGCCAGCTAGAATGAATTCCGTTGCTTGGGGTGCTATGTCGCACACGGGATTGTCTGTTTTGCGAATTTCTTGAATCTGGACCATTTCGGAGTTGCCATAATCGATGAATTTCACGCCAATTTTGCTTTGGAGCACGAGGGTTAGATTTGTAATTTGTGCGCGGTACCATTTACCATCTTCTGAGCATTTAGCGCAGCAAATATCGTTTTTGTGAATGTCTACAGGATGCTGCTTACCCAAACCCATTTCGAATTTGGGTTCTAGATCCGTCAAACATGCTTCTATTTTTTCTGATGTTTCCAAATCAAGCTGAGCCCAGAGTTTTATGAATGTCGACTCGGCCGACACGTGTGTAACGAATAACGATAATCGTTGCGAGTCTGGCACGTTCATTTTGCACTTTTATCTCAGAATTTCGGCTTGATATGATGTTTTAGTGTTTAGCCTTTGAAAGAAAAAATTGTGAGTTATATTGCAGGTAAGAATTTGAGCAAATATTACCATTAACCGCATAACGCACTCAATGGTGGGCGGTTGCGCTTCTTTTCTATCCCTTACCGCGGGTAAATGAAAACCTGCGACCGTTAGGAAACGGAAAAAGTGGTCAGAGGTTAGACAACAATTAATAATTTTTGTATTAATTAATTTGAAGTTGGTGATAATTAAAACGATTATTTAAAATTTTAGTCTTTTAGTCATAAAAATTATTAAATTTATTAAAATATGAAGATAATCAATGGATCACGTTTTCGGTTTACCTGAGAAATTTTAGCGGCAAACCGAGGAATTATGGGAGTATATTTTGTTGACGTGTAAAAATGGGGCTTATTTGAAATAAAAAATGTAGAAGATAATATTGTAAATTTGTTGTTCAATTTTAGCTGCAGCCATGATTTTTTGATTTGATCATTAAATTAAAACATAAGATGAATTTTTAATATAAAAACTTTTAATCTCGTACGGCAAGAAAATGTATAATTTCTTTCTTTTTTTTTTTTTGTAAAATTTCAATACTTCTAAATAATTTTGAATAAAAAATAAAAATTTGTCTACAATTCGTCATTGAATTTTGCGGTGTTGTGAAGATGTTGGCCAAAATCCGTAATTTCACTACCGACAAACACGTCGTGATTATCCAAGATCTCCTTCATACTCAACTGCGAATTCATATCATCATCGGCAGTTTGAATCAAATGTTCAGCTTCCTGTTCAGCTGCATCCCTTCAATAAACAAAATAAATCAATAAATTAGCATTTTTAAAATTCTTTTTCATTCATTCACCTGCTGTTTGGTATGAGCCATAATAAAATCTCATCATTATTCAAATGACCATCTTTATTGCGATCAAAATCATTATCAAACCGATCTTTTTCTGATAAAATCCAATCTTTGTCGTGTTGTTTACCTAGGAAAAGGATTAAACAAAATTTTAAAAAATTAATACAACTCATTTTTTGTCATTATTTTTACCTTCAGTGCCGATGAACTCTTGAAACGTTAGAGTTCCGTCTTTATCCAAATCTTTTTCAACCATGGTTCGTTTGAACACGACTCGTAGTGTGTGCTCGTGTTCTTCCGGATGAGTAAAAGCTAAAAATTCGTTCTCGCTTAAATAGCCATCCGAATTCAGATCAGAAACTTTAAAAATCTCATCGTCCTCCTTCAACATCTAAAAAACAACAAAAACTAAATATTTCATCGACATTTAAACCAAAAATTCTAATCTAAACCTTCTGTTCCTCGGCTAAATCTTGACTATTTAAGCTTTCATCGTCATCCGAAATTCCATACGTCTCAGATATGTATTCAGCCCACGAAACCCGTCCATCTTCATCCGCATCAGCTTCTTCTAGCCTCTCTTTCGACTCCTCTAGACTCAATAATCTAAAAATAAAAATAAATTACAAAAAAGTACAAATAAATCTTCATCATTATTTAGAATTATAATTCACTTAAAAGATTGCAGAACCCAATTAATTAACTCATTTTTATCAACAGAACCATCGGAATTTTTGTCCATTTTTAAAACTATTTCTTTAAGCCTCTTTTTCGCTTCTTCTGGACTCAGCTGATGAAATTCTTCAGCGACATCTCTACTACCTACATAAATAAAAATAGAAACAAATTAATTTTTTTTAAAATTTGTACCATGAATTTTGACCGTGAAATACCGAGGATGGCTTCATGGTCGAAGTCTGAATTATGTTCTCCTTCTGTATAGTGATATTTGTCTTTAGGACTGAACGCGCCATCGCTTTCACGTTCCCGCATCAAGTTGCTTCGATGTGCGTGCGGCGTCGAAGAGACAAAAATAGTTGACAGAATCAACGTTAAAATTTGTAAACGGTAGCTCCATTCGGCCATGACGATGCTCATGAACAACAACAATCCCTATCTTCGTTGTTCAAGCACGCACTTGTAAATAACACCTACAATGAACAACAAAGAGAAATGCGTGATAGGTATTTCAAAATGAACAGGGGGCATTAATTGAATTTTTAAAAAAATACCGACATTTAATTAAAGATTACCATAATTTTCGAGTACGTTGACGCAAAATAAGCTATAATCTCAGTAAGAAAGTTTGACTTAAGCAATCACAGACAAGAAAAGTATAAAAGGAGAATGTCTATTGGCTGGTCCTTCCTTACAGATTTGTTAGGTGTTCTCTCATTGGATATCCCACGTCATGGCGTACGTTAAAATGCCGATGTTAAATTATTTTTGGTTTTCAAATGGACCTCGATACTCAATTTCACGACACTCTATTCGATGAGGCCAGCAACAAAACGAAATGCAATTCTTCACTCGATGGAAATTATACTCCAAAATCATGTCCAGCGGAAGTGTGTTGGCATTAAAATTATGACAACTTTTAATATTTATAACAATTTTCTATTTTTATATTGTAGTGGTTTAATGAAGAAGGAAATGAATCCTTCGACGACGCTTCCAGACTAAAATTTCGAGCGGACAGATTGTACATTAAAGGAAAATACGAAGAAGCCATTTTAAATTACTCTATCGTAGTTCCGTTGTTGGAATCATCAAATGGTACTATGAAAAGAGATTCGGTCGAAGGAATGATAAGATCCGCTATTAAATTAAAAGATACAACTCGTGCAGAAAAATGGATCGATCAATTAGTAAAAAAAAAAGAAAAAGTTTAAAAAAAAAAAAAAAAATTCAATTTTTTAATGTTTTAAAAATGTTAAATTTATAGATGCAGATGGCTAAAAGTTCGACTCAGCAGTGTTCAGTTTGGAAATTAATGGCAGAAATATATTTTTTAAATGAAAATTTTAAAGGTTAATTAGAATTATTAATTAAAAATTGTTTATGAAAGTATTTTTTAAAATTATATTTCAGATGAAATTGGTGTATGGCAACTTGTACTTAAACATCATCCACTTTGTTACGAATATTGGTTGAATTTAGGCAAAGCTTATGCCAATTCTTTGGATCCAAAAATCAAAATAAATGTCAATTTGTCGTCAAATAATAATTACAATGTAGTTTTGCGAATAGTATCATGTTTCATTCGAAGCAGGTTAGAAAAAAATTGAATAGTTTTGTTTAATACCGTAAATTAAAAACTTATTTTTTTATACGGTATTATTATTCCAGGTTGTTAATAGAAACATTTGAGACTAACCCGCGACATTTTAATCACCAAAAGAAGCAAGATATAAAGGAAAAGGTTAATTTGTAACTATTTAAATGACTTTAATGATTCCTAATACATTTTTTTTTACAGATTAATGCGGAAATTCAATCATTCTCATTATCAACCACATTTTTATCAGCCGCACAAGACGTAATACATCATTTTAATAAATATGTTTGCTATTTATATTAATTTACTTTAATATTTCAGCATATGTGTCGCGATATTCGAAAAGACGAGGACGAAAAACTCAAATTTGATGATATTTCCGTAGAAAATCAAGAATTTGATAAATTTTGGTTTTTATGGCTCGAACCATTCCATAAAAAATAAATTATTTAAAATCTTTTAAGTCGGAAGTGGTAATTTTAAACACGTGGCATTAAAAGCATCGCTACAATGCGTTCCCACCATATTCAACATCGCCTGTTTACGTTCGGTACTGCGCGACGACTCCAACTCGTACAATGTGCAAACGTTGAACAAAATTCCTTCATGCAGGAATTGAGTCGGTTTTTGATGAATTGGCCCCTCGAGAATTTTCAAAGCGTCCTTTAAACGACCCATATACAGCAGACAAACTCCCATATTATTTATAATCTGTAAAATATCAAGTGTGTCCGATTAAAAATGCAATTATAGCTGAAAATCCTTTTTTTTAAAATTATACCAATGGATTTCCCGGATCTAATTCTACTGCTTCTTTGAACTTGGAATATGCATTTTCAAACTCGCTTTGTGCAACTGCGATCAAACCGCTAAAATATAAAAAATGTCATTAATTTTTAAAAAATATTTAAATTATTTTTAAATTTTTAACCTGTTGACCAATTCGTTCGTTTTATCCTTTCGACTGGAACCCATTAATTTAATGGCTTGATTGAAGTTTTCTTTCGCGCCATTTACGTCGCCTAATTGTAGAAATATTCTGCCCAACAACGATTTTAGATGCGGACATTGAGGGTCATCATTGACTAAGGAATGTCCGACTGTAACTGCAGCGTTGTAGTCCTTAAATTAGAAAAAAAAGTTAAATTTTTAATAAAATAATAATTTTTTTTCAAACTAGTTATTTTTTGGAATTTACTTTCATGGCCAAAAGACAATTGAGGACTGAAAATGAAACTTTGGTTTTACGTTCTTCCCACAACATAACTGAATCTTTTCTGTCTTTTTCGGCCATTTCTAGATCTGTACCGTCTTCGCGAAAACCAGCTTTTAAATTCGAGAGTATTTCCTCAACGGTTGTCAGTATGGAATAAAGTCGATCTAGGGCTTCGGAAAAGTGGCCTAAATGTAAACGTAGTTCAGATAGCAAAACGCGAAATGCAAAGGGAACCATTGATCCTAGAAAATAGATTTAAAATTATTTATTAAAATTTTTTTTTTTAATTAAAATATTTGCGCTAAAAGTTTCAACAGTAGTTACGTACCTTTTCGTGGTCCGTAGATGTCAGGATAAAATTCATAAAACAAGTCAGGCTGATCGCATGTCGAAAACGGTGCAGCTTCAACTTCAGCAATGGCAAATTGACGAAGTTTAACGAGTAGAGCAATTCGGACAAACCAAATCTATAAAAAAAATTAAAAAATAAATAAATATAGTAATTATCTAAATAACAAAATTTTAAAACAACAACCGAACTTGTATAATTTGAGGTGTAATTTTAGTCGGGGAAGCTTTCGCAACTCCTTGACCCAGCAAAACCAACAAGCGACCGGTCAAATTAACTGCCGCATGATAACACTTATTTTCCTATTAAACATCAAAATGAATAAATAAATAAATAAACTAAAATCAAAGAAATCGACAAATCTCGAACAAGAAGCAATTTCAGTCCACTTAAATCTTGCGGAACATCATTAGCCGTGAGTGTCACACGACGAGCAGTCGATTCTTGTCCCAAATGAAACGTCATTAACTGCCGAATCGGATCAACCTGAAAAAATTATAAAATCATCAATAAAAATTCAAAAAAATTCAGAAAATTCAAAAAAAATTACTAAATCCTCCTCCAAAACAATTCCTAGATTAGTTAACTGTTCTCTATTTGGAAAAAAATTCCCTTCCGTCGTTGCGGCGACGGTTTTCAATGCTTTTTTCGTCTCTTGACTAGCAATCCACGCATCATGGCGGCGGTCGAATTCGCTCGCTCTTATACTAGCGGAGAATGGATCGTCTCCACCGGGTGAAACAATTGAAGGGGACGGTTCTCGAGGTACATTTTGTGTCAAATTATCGAATACTGTTTCTCCTTCGTAACTCTGCGTCGATGAAGTGTCAGCAAATATTTTACACACAGTTGGCTGGTCGTCAGATTGGGTTTCTATTTTATTTTTAGCCGCAAATTGCGGAGAAATGTCAAATAAATCATTTATGTCCTCGTGGTCATGAAAGAATTGTCCTGCTTGATCTTGTTCGTCAGTACATTCGTGAGGTTTGTCGGTATGTGGCTGAAGTTAGGTAAAATAAAAATGAGAAAAATATCTTAAAAATTGTTTCGGTGCATTTACATTTGTGTCTTCGGCTTCTTTGCTGTATTCCGGATCTAATAATATATATTTCATGAAATGTTCGTTTGAAGCAGCTTCTTCTTGCGCAGATTTCTCAGGTCCTTTGGATTTTTTCATTTTAAAACCAATTTTTCGCTTTTATATTCCTTAGAAAAATTAAAACAAATGCGATAAGAAATAATTGAATGAATCTTTTTCTTTTTTCTTACAGTAAAATAATTCTTCAAATGATCTAGTATTCGTCCAAGAAATGATCAACAATTGTATGTACAGTATTTGTCCTAATTCAATAGTTGCCCAACTGAGGCGCAATACCAAACCGGAAGTTCTGTAGTGTAAACGAAATCCTAAAAGAAAACCTAGTAAAAAAATATAAATTTAAAAGCAATACATTGTTATTTTTTTGGATACTCCAAAATAAAGTTAAAATAAAAGTAGCAATTTTTTTTATTTTGTAAATCTTTTGCATGTTGCCACTGGAGGACTCGGGTTGCGATCTTCGAATGAGTTCACGACTTCACGTCACGTGGTGCTTCACTCTTTGCAGGTTAGTTAGTATGTGAGATTTTGATTTCATTTGTTGTTGTAGCTAGAAAGTTTAAATGAGAAAGTCGTAGAGCATGGTCTAATCCAAGCTTGAAAACCGTTTATAAGTTTCGGAGGTTAAATTCGTCGAATCCAATTAGCGAGGGATTGGGAGCATTGTTACCCAGTGTGCAGGATTGAGCCTAACGTTGTTGTGTGCTGTTTATTTAGATGTATAAACATGACAAACTAAAAAAAAAAAAAATTAAAATTTTTTTAAACATTCCTCTTAAAAAAGAATATTTTGTAACTTTTTGGAATTTGTCATTGTTTTTTACATAAAAAACAGCAGATTATGAAATGTGGCATATTCCTGATTGTTTTTTTTAGTCTAATGAAAAACAATTATATTTTACAATAATTTCAAAGTAAAATAAAAACTATCTTACACTTAAAAAAGCATGGTAATAAAAATATAATCTTTTATAATAGTTACATGTCAGTGAGCATTCAACCCGTTGAAGTCAGTTTAATGCTTTTCTCACACCACCTTTGAAATTTTTTGATATTTTTCAATTGGTGGCCCAAAAGGGCCCATGACAAATCATGTATACAGATTTTGACCATCTGACCAGTATGATTTATTTTTATTTATTTATTTTTAACTTAATGCTCAACAAAAATGAAATTAATTCTAACATTTCTATTTCTACACACTTTAATCTCACGAATAACATATCTCACGAATAACATATTTCATTTCTGGGTACATTGTTCTTTTAAAACTTTAGTCAATCATTAGCAAAGAATTCTACTTCTCTGAATCCCGATAATTATACTGACATTTGTTCTATTTATACAGGTGATATAAAAAATGACGAGTAACAAGAGAATAAGAACAGATGCTGAAATGAATGCTGAACGTGAAGCGAGAGAAAATCAACGAGCATTAATTATGACTGATTTATACAAGACGAGAGACGATAATAAAACAGGAATGGTTGCTTTGCATTGCAAAGATGGACTTATCAATGCTCATAAATTAGTATTGCTTTCTGGCAGTGACTATTTCCGAGTAATATTCAGTCCCGGCAGCAACGAGGATAAAAACAACATGGTAGCTCTCGAAGACACATCAATAAAAGTGATGAACATTGTAATAAAATTCATCTATGCGCAAGACATTTCTGACGAACCTGATAATATGCCCGAAAGTTCGATATACGATTTGATCCTTACTGCCGATAAAATGCAGTTGAAAGATCTATTTGACAAGTACTGGACCTTATTATCTACCCAAATTACTCTAGACAACTTTTTAAAAATCTGGCAATTGGCAGAAATGTTTAATCGAGATGAAACGATCAACTGCGTCCATCAATTTACTCTAATGAACGTGAATCAGATTTCCGAGTCGGGTAAGCTTTGCAAAATCACAATGAAGCATTTGGAAAGTTTCATCGACAATTTGAATCCTTATAATATTGGAGACTACATGTTATTAATTCTAAATTGGGAAAAAGAAACGAAAATTGAAGGCGTTTTGCAGAAGTTGATATTACCGCGAGGCAATTTTATAATGAAAATGCCAGACTCTGCACTTCAAAGTCTACTATCAACCGAAGCTGTTGCAACAGCAGCACCAATATTCAGTGTATTAAGCAAAGAGGCCTCTGACAGATGGTTAACGATTAAGTCACAATTACAAATTTTTGTTTTTGGACTTAATCGAAGCAGATGCGAACACAAAGTTCTTCATCTAAACGAATTGACATGGTTACCTAGAGTGGAACGTCTGCTGAATCCGCAAGATGGTGAAACATTAGGAAAGTTCTATTCAGCAGTTTCGAAAACAGGAAATGTGTTTTATTTTAAACGTTTGCCGAATAACTCGGGAATTGCAGCGATTGAAGGAAGCACAGGCGAGTTTTTCAACTTATTAGATGACGTAATAACTCCTGAAGTAGAATTATGGAGTGAAACTTCAAATTCTATCGAAATTTTTTTCTCCGTACAAGAGTCTCCTATTGGTGTTTTAATTTTGTTCTAAAGACATGGCATACACTTGATTTTGGGAATCAGATCTATGATTGTTGTATCATGCTTTTAGCAACTGAAGATGGAAAGTATTTCTTCGATGTTTTCGATTATATCGATGGCGGACAAATAAAAATTGTTGATATTAAAATGGGGACTTGTGTAAATAAAAAAAATTAGATGGCAATTGGGATTTGGTCAAATGTAAAAGTTTTGATGGAATATCTGAAAAAAAGTTAATTTTTGTAGATCGTCACTTATTTGAACTTTTTTTAATTTACCACATTGATTATGATTGTTGGAGTGTAATTTCATTGCCAGATATCGATTATCAAGTGAAAAGTTATGTTTCTTACGACGGCGACTGCTTATTATTCGAAGAAATACAAGCGGATGATGAGGATAGTACCGGTATCTACAAATGTAATATGTATTCGTTAAAGAAGAGGATGAAAGTTGCCGAATACCAATCGGAAAATGTTTATGATTTCTTCTATTTTGATGCGAGTTATAAAATGTAATCATCGTTTAGAGCCTATCAAACTGAACATTTAGTAATGAAAATAATGAATATTATGTTAAATAAAATTGCAAATTTTTAAACCAAGAACATTCAGGCCATATCTCCTACTATGTTGCCAGGGGACCCAAACTCTCTCTGACTTTGATTGTCAGGATGTGTTGTGATACATATAAACGATGCACAAAAGCAATACAAATCTGATATTAAAAATGTAAAAATGATGTGCTTTTATCACGTTTTGTTTTATGCTTGAAGATGCAAACCCGTTCAGCTTTCTAATTCTATTTCCATATTGGCTGCATTTTGGGACTGACATGATAATCGACTTTAATCAACTCGCAGTGTCATGAATATGATGACAATTTTTTTTCCGATTAATTTATATTAATGACTACTGAAAGACCCCCCAGCAAATGAGGTGGATAATCAACTGCGAGTACTTTTATCTAATCTGTACATGTTACGAGATAATGGGAATGTGGAGTGCAAAGATGGGGGTGGGGGGTAGCTTCCGGTCGACATGCAAATGGTCAACATGCCATGGCACGCATTCGGTTGACACCCAAATGGTCGAAACTCAAACAGTCAACACGCAAATGGTCGACACAATTGACTATTGTTATTTTGTTGTTTAGTTTTTTTTCAATCAATTTTGTCAACCATTTGCGTGTCGACCATTTGCGTGTCGACCATTTGCGTGTCGACCAAATGCGGCTCTTCAGCAAAGATGGACGTATCAATGCTCATAATAAACTGGCTGGCAGTGAGAATATTTCCGCGTACTATTCAATCCTGGTAGCATCGAGAGTGAAATAAATGTGGACAACTTTTCTTGACCCAATTTACCAACATGATTACTGTGGACAAACTTTTTTAGCATCTGGCAGATGACAAATTTTTTTTTTAATAAAGATGGTATGATTGACAGCGTCCAACAATTTCTTTTGAAGTACCTACTATATGAAGCAGATTTCCGAGTCTGATGAACTTTCTGTTAGGATAGAGAAGAAATTGGAAGATCTCAAAGACAAACTGTCGATAAATTTATCATTTTATACCTGAATTGGGAAAAAGAAAAGAAAACTAAAAATGTTTTGTTAATTATTAAGGCACATGTTCATATTTCTGCTTTTGCTTAAATCTCAAAAGTGCGAATATTGACTTTTTTATCTAGACGAATTCAGATAAAGTTGGACTTGCCTAACCAAAGACTGGAACAGTGTCAAATGTAAATATCTGGAAGAAAAATATACGAATTTTTTTTTTTTTAAACATACAGAAATGGAAGATTTTTAATTTATGATTTGGATTCTTGGTAAGTATATAATTAATAAAATTATGTTCGGTTTGAATTGAACATGTGCATTTTTTGCAACAGTGACTATCTATCGATTGAAGAAGCAATTGTAGAAGCAATTGTAAATGTGTTCAAATAGGTGTTTTCGTTAACCTCAGAAGCCTATCCTATGGGACAATTGACACAGGCAATAGTTCTGAATACAAATTTTTTTCAAAAAAATTTTCAAAAAATCTGAAATTTTCTGGAGCTGTTCAAAAAGTGGTTTTACCTACACTCAATTTATTTTATAATTTTCAGACTTATAAAAAAAAAGTTATTGTAAAGAGAAAATATGAAATCTCAGCTTAAAACGTTTGCTGTTTTCACTGCATTTTTTCTCTTTAGTGAGAAACACAAATACAACGCCACCTATACGCAAAACACAGTATACACTATACAGTGTATCAATCTAAAAAAATTATTTGACAAACAATAAAAATAAAAATTATTTTATTTTAAAATCATAAAACAATTAATAAAAGCAGGTGTCAAAGAGTGATACAATAACCATATGGGTTACAAAAATACTGACAGCAAAAAGCATCCCTTAATAAAACTTTACTGCAACACTCTGGAGAGCTAGGAATTATGGGACATCGATCGCGTATGCGCAGTACAGAAAATCCAAGCTGCTTTCATGATGGCGAAATTCTGAGACGAGCAAAATTTCTGTAAAATGCGGTACAAAATTTAGAACAGATAAATTCCATGTGCAAGTAATTAATTACAGATGTATTCACTACTTCTTAGATTATTAAAGCGAAATTTGTTATTTTTTTTTACAGATGACATGTAAAATCACGTGTAGACTCGAATCCGGAAAAGTTTTCAAGGGCTGCAATAAAATGGAAAGTCAACAGCAGTTAATTTTGTCTACTCTGTACACGACACGAGATGTTGGAAATTTGGATAAAGTTGTGTTGGAGTGCAACGATGGACTTATCAATGCCCATAAAACCGTGTTGATTGCCGGCAGTGACTATTTTCGCGTAGTATTCAATCCGGACAGCATCGAGAATGAAACAAACGTGGTAACTCTCCAGGACACATCGATTGAAGTCATGGATATTGTAATCAAATTTATTTATGCGCAAGATATTCCTATTCAACCTGAAATGCCGGCCAGTTTGATATGCGACTTAGTTTTTACTGCTGATAAAATGCAGTTGAAAGGACTATTTGATAAGTTCTGGTCTATATACACCACTCCGATAACTCTAGAAAGCTTTAAAAAGGTTTGGCAGTTGGCGAATATTTTTAATCAAACGAAAACGATCAACATCCTCCAAAATTTTATTTTAAAGAACGTGAAACAGATTTCGAAAGCTAATAAACTTTGTGATATCACGGAAACGCAATTAGCGAGTTTCATCGACAATTTGGGTACAAATAACTTTGGTGATTTTATCATTTTACTCCTAAATTGGGGAAAAGAAAAGAAAATTGATTATTTAACGTGGGAAAAAGAACAGAAAATCGAAGATGTTTTGCTCAATTTAATACCAAATAAATGCGATTTACAGAAAATATCGGATTTCTCTCTTCAGAATTTATTATCATCTAAAGTTGTTGTTCAAACTGCATCGCTATACAATGTATTAAACAAAGAGGCCATTTCGAGATGGTTAAAGACTATTAAACAAGAAGTTGAAATTTTCGCTTTTGAAGTTAAGGCCCAAAAGTGCGAACATCGTGTTTTTTCTCTAAACCAATTGGTGTGGTCGCCGACGGTGGAACATGTGGATCTGCATGATGACCCAGACAACTTCTATTCGGCAGTCTCGAGAAGAGGAAACATCTTTTATTTTAGCCCTTTACCAAATAACTCGGGAATTGAAGCAATTGAAGGAAGCACAGGCAAGAATTTTAGCCTTTTTGATGAAGTCCTATTTGATAATTTCATGAGTGAGACTGCAAATTCTACAGAGGTCTTTTTCAGACAGACAGATACATCTTTTTCGTGTTTTAATCTTGACCTGAAGACGTGGAGAAAACTTGAGTTTAATGATCAGATCAATGATTGCAGATGGATGATTTTAGCAACTGAAGATGGAAAGTATTACTTCGAAGTCAATAACCATCGGATAAAAATTATTGACACCAAATTGGGGACTTGTGTAAGAAAAAGTAAATTACACGGCAGTTGGAGATCCATTAAAAACAAAACTCTTTGTGCAAATTTTGATAAAAATTAATATTTTATCAAGTAAACGATCATGGCAACTTGTTAATTTATGACATTGCATTTGATTGTTGGTATACAATGTCATTGCCAAATGTTCAGTTTCGATTGACTTTGTGTGTTTCTTGTGAAGATGACTACTTGCTATTTGAAAAATCAGATACCGATCTGCATAATGTATATTCACTGAAAACGAAAATGAAGGTTACTCAATACACTTATTCCGAAGATTTTGATGGATTCATTTATTTTGATGCAAGTTTTAACGTTAAAAATTCATCGTTGGACGTGGCATAATGAGTTGTTTAATCCTGATGTGTTTTGTAAGGAGTATTCAAATTGGAATAAATATTTCTCTTCATATTGTGGCATTTTATAAAATCTTGAAAGTTTGCTTGTACTACATTGTATATATATATATATGACACAGTAAATATTTTTACATTGGTCAGTTTTGTTATTTTCAACTTAATAATTACCATATCATTTTTATTGTATATTATATGAATGAATTGTTTTTTTTTTTTTTTTTAAAAAAAACTCAATCTTGTACAAAAAAATTAAGTTAAATAGAATGTCTTTATTCAATTTTTTTTTTCATTTGCATTTCTTGTGCTTAAAACTTTTTATTTATTTATTTTTTAAAAATAAATAAAAGAAAACAAACTCTAAACAGAACTGTTAATAAAAATACAATTAAATACATTGAACGGTACACTTGACAAAATATTTCATTTTAACTGCAGAGTACCCATATTTTCTTGATGTTCTTTACGATGAGCTACAAACCAATGCTCCACTGCGGGAAAAAGAATTAAATTAATTACATTTACTAGAAACTACTCTTTTTTGCATTTTTTTTCCACACTAGCTTTCCTTTTCACAACACAAGAGGGCAGCAAGAAACGGAAGCAAATGCAAAATAGAAAATACTTCAAAACTCACATTGACATGTCACGCTACAATATGCTTTTGGATTTTTACAGTTATCAACCAAGCATCTATTAAAATTTACTTAATTAGCAATTTTGTATTTTAAAAAATATTTTAAAAAAACAACCTTTTGCAGTCCTTTAATATTAAATATCTATTTTCCAAAATGTAACAGTAAGCACAGCATCGTCTGTAATTTGATTTCGTACTTTTATTGGTCACATCATGTTGATCCTTGCTTGTGAAATTCTGTAATATTATAATAAAAAATATTATTTACAACAGTAGATGATGGTATCGCATGTTTAATGTTTAGTTTTTATATTTAAATGAATAGATACTGCACTGTAAAAAAAAAAAATATGCCGATTTAAATAAAATTTGATCTAAAAGTAAAGGAAAGTAACCCACAGTAACCCAAAACAATCATCTGCTAAATAGAAACCAAAGCAGTTAGACATGAAATATTTATGGTGATTTGTGAGCCATGATGTTGTACTGTACGTAGTATTCACTGTAGCTGTGAGTCTTCTATGCTATATTACAATAGTATTAGAAGCATAAACACTCAACCGATGATTGTGAGTGTAACCCACGAAAAAATAGGGGTATTCAGAAACTGTCGCATAAGTGCGCAAATGCGTAAGTATGGAAATATGATTTCACACATGCGCGCCGGAAGTCTCGTAGGCCTCATGTTATGTTACTATGCGTACCTCTCGAGGTGTGAGTGTGAGTCGCCAATGCGAGTCACATACCATAACATGAGGCTTATGAAGCTTCCGGTGCGCATGTGTGAAATCACATTTTCACAGTTACGCATTTGCGCACTTATGTGACAGTTTCTGAATAACCCTAGTAATTTTTCGATTCAGCTCGACTAGAAAATTAAAATAAGATACCACAATATATACTTTCAGTAGAATGCAAAAATCATTTTCGTGCACGAATTGTTGGAGAGAGTTAACTCGTATATCTCCTGGACTGCAAACTCAAGCATTGTGGGTAGCTACCATTTGTGAAAGTTGATATACCCATGATGCAATTTTATCATCTTCACTTCCTGCTAAATGTGATAGAAATTATTTCCATCATCTTTCCATCATCTCTTCCACTTTTAGCATGGGCACCATTACAACTTCGCAGCCTAGAAAATATAGGTCTATGTGTATACACTTGCCTTTATTGGAAATAAACTTATTTCAGATCGTGATTCATCAGCATCATCAATTTGCATTCTACATTGATCAATGCATTTTCTCAAGAATTCCTTAATCTTGAAAACACTCAATGGATGAATATCTTCCTCTTCTTCCCACACTGTTTTATCTGCCACATACAGCATTTTCAATAACCAAGGAACTTGAATCAAGTTATCCAAATGGATGCCAAAAAGTGGCAGTAAATTGTCATCCCACTCTTTCACAAGAAGTTTTTCTAAGATTTCTGGCGTGTAATTTGGATCTATGTATTTAGCTGGCGTTTTCCAATAAATCTTCGAACCGTTATGGATTTCTTTAGTGTCTAACCATTTATGAAATAGAACACACATTGACGCTGCAAAAAACATTGTAACACACTTGTTTAGCTATAATTTGAACAATAAACAAAAATGTCAAAAGTCTTTCAGCTGCTAAATCACATAAATCACATCTGTCATTTACCAATTCTTTTAATGCTGTATTTCCTCCTTTATCACACCTCTCTTTTATTGGTTCTGTTAAAAAAATTATAATTCTTACAAAAATAATATAATTGCCGATTAAATTTTTACAAACCGATAGCGAGAAATCTTAACTCTTCAATTGCGTTTAAGCAAAATTCTGTTGCATCTTCGTGTGAACCTGAAATAAGAATGCCCCTGCAAATTGTATAACATTACATAAAGCCTGGTCTGGCTGGAGTATTACCTTTACAAAGATGTTGATTAATAGCTAAGTCAGCTGTAGCACCTAATACTGGCCAGTTTTTTTTAATCTATCTAAGTACAATTGACATATCAGTTGTGATTAAGTATTTAAGTGCAGTCAAGTGATGACTTGGTTTTGTTACATACCCAAATGACAGCATCCCAACTTGGATAATTGCTAACTAAAAACCAAAATCTGAACCAAAAGAATAGACCCTGTATAAAGTTCATGATTAATATCATCATTTCAATTTTAAATGAATTAATAAGTTCTTACTTGTTCTTTTATCATTAACCTGAAAGCTTCTTGACGGTTCGCAACAAAGTTAGGCCCACAGCCAAATCGCACAATTGCTTCAAATGGGCAGTTGTTTGGTATTTTTAAATGTATGAATTTCATATTGATCAGTAATTAACAAAAATTTAGAAAATCAAGCCTAAAAAATTAGTTTTATCACACACTAATTTTACCACTATAATCAACCATATTTGGCAAGAGAAACCTAGTGGCAGATTTAGATTTTGTTATTATTGCCAATGCATTCTGGATAATTAAGGAATCCCCATTTACCCATACAAAATAAAATTCATCAAAAAAAAATTCGAAAAACAAAAAATTTTTAATGAAATTTCTAATTTATTGTTTCTCTTTAGCAGTCTTTTTAATTCCACGATATATTAATGATAAAAACAACAATTTATGCAAATCACTTTCACTGTAAATTGGGATCAACATTAAATAAAAAAATTTTCTTTTCATCTGTTTAGAAGCCCACAACTGTAGAAAAATGTTCGGTTACTTCACGGAGACGACTAAAAACATTTTTCATAAACGTTTATATTTAGGTAAACATTTACTTTTTTGTCTGTCCGGTTACTTGGATTTCAGGTGCTCATTTTGATGACTCCGAAACCAATGTTCCACTAAGGAATAAAATGAACAAAGTCAAATTACAATCACTAAAATTAATGTTTTCCAAAGTGAAAGCCCTTTAGACCGAACACTTCTTGTAGAACTGGACATTCCGTAGAATTTATTGTTTACCATTGGTTTTTCCTTTGGCCGGCCCGGTGGTGACAGGCCTACAGGGGGAAGGTTAGCAAATGGTCGACATAGCATTTGGTCGACACGTTTTATTTATTGTTCTAAATAAAACAATCAATTGTGTCGACCATTTGCGTGTCGACTATTTGCGTGTCGACCATGTGAGTGTCGACTATTTGCGTGTCGACCATGTGAGTGTCGACTGGATGTGCGCCATAGCATGTCGACCATGTGGGTGTCGGCCATTTGCGTGTCGACCAAATGCGTGTCGACCCTTTGGGTGTCGACCAAATGTGCATTTTCTGAAAATGTCGACCGTTTGCGTGTCGACCGCATGCGGCCCCCCCTACAGGGCTTACTTAACTTATAAATATAATACTAATTTAAATGAAGTACCGTATATTAGGAAAGTGCCTAAATTTTTGAAAATATAAGAATTTTTTTTGTGCAATTGTGTCAAACTTAATTTCAAAAAACAAAAAAAAATTAGAGATGGGTGGCAAACTGGACCACTGGTTGGTTGATTTAACCTACAGTAACCTGGTTCGAAAAGTATTTACACACACGTGCACAATTGGTCAAACTTGCATTCTCAGAAGAAGTTTAAATCTTCAATACTCATCAGAATTCATCAAAACTGAGAAAAAATCATCGATAGCAATGCGAATTGAAAAGGTAAAAATGGTTGTCACCTTCGCGTGATATCTCGTGATATCTCGTGATATCTCTGTATTTGATATTGAAGATCAAACATGGGTGCATTTAAAGTGCTATCAGATGTGTTTATATCTTGATGATCATAAAATCTATTTACACATTTGTTAAAAAAAAAAAACATTTGTAAACACATTTACACATGTTTAAATTGAGTGACTTTTCGAACCCAGCTATGTTTTCAAATGCATCCTACAGAGAGGATCGTTTAATAAAGAAAACCTGATGACATATCCGGCATAACGAAAACACCGTTCATTCAAAGTTCTAAACACATACGGTAATTCTAAAATATAGTCATGCATATTTATTTAAAAAAAGTCAAGCTGGCCTTTGTCCTCACTTTGACAGGTGCTAGAACAGTAAAACCTTGGATTATCCAAATTTTCCGCATCACACCTAGAAATACATAAAATTCAATGCAATATAATTTGGAAAAAATTAAATACCTTGTAAATCAAAATTCAAAAGTAAAAAAAAAAACAAAAAAAAAAAACAAACTGACTGTTGACATTTCCGAAAGTTCTTGAACATATCACTGGCTCTGCAGTAGGCACAGACAACGCCATTACCAGTAAGACTAGCACTAATATCACTTGCTTTGTCTATTCCTCTCATATTTAGTGCTTTGCGTTTTGAATCGTGATTGGTTTTATGTTTTGGTATCTGTTGTTGGTTATAGAACATTGAAAAATTACAATTCTGTTGACCACAAACATTGAAAATCAAACTCACATCAGAACTACCTTCTGAAAAGTTATCGCACTTCACACTTTTGACTTTTGTTCCCGACTTGGAGTAGTTTAGAACTTTTGCCACCTTAATAAATTTTGTTAATTCATTATTTTTGTACTAAAATCTAACCCCGTTATAGCCAGTCATCAAAAATCGAAAAAAACTGTTTAGCTGTAACAAGGTTGGACTTTTAGAATAGAATAAGGAAAAAAGAGTGTCATATCATCAGGCACTCTCTGTCAAACAGCAGATCCACCACATGCAGTGTCAATATTTCATATTAAAACTTTTTCTGGCAATATTCAGTTTCTCGATGTTAGGTGTAACCAGAAGTACATAAACTCTCATAAAGTCGGTGCTTTGCCGCTCAAAATTCGAGTGAGATTCCAGGTTCTTATAGTTGTTGTGAGATTCTATAGACCAAGGTGCAGACACCATGGTAGATAGAGAGGTGGACACGAATTTTTTAAATAATAGGATAAGCGCTATAGTGTCGATTTTTGGCATTTGGCATTTGGCAATACAGATTAACTGCTGTTTGACAGAGTGCTTGAGTCATAGCGTGTCGATTCTTAATTTCCCTACTCTATTTGAGGTTCTAGATACCGTGATTTAGCACCGCCCTGACTAACATTTTTGGCCAACTTTCCTTGCAGCGACTCCAATTTATCTATGCAGCAACAAGATGACCTAAAGGTACGTTTACAAATGGGTGGGTAAATTCCATGAAGCTGGACAATTTGTCAGTTTGACAATAAGTGAAAATATCCGTTTTAGCTTTTTTTACCACTACTTTCTTTCACTTCTTTTTACCACTACCAGGGTGTCTATTTACGGGAATCAAAAGATCAAATCTAAGCAATTTTTTCACTACATCAGTTAGTACTACTCACGAAACAAGAACAAATGTCTAAACAACATTCAGAGAATATTTTTTATAAACATCAGAAATGTTGATTCAATATAAGAATGTCATTTTTTATCAACATTTATTCAACATTTAAACATAACAAGATGTTGATTCAGCATTAAACGAATATTGCATGTCAACAACCGATAATTCTACTGTTTGATTGTTGTTTCGGAGTGTTGATTTAACATCCTACGGATGTTGTCTGTGAACACAACATTCAACAACTGATCAACGTTCAAAAATGTTGATTTAACATTGGCTTGTTTCACGGGAATATCAGTTGTTGATATGTTATGTTTGAATGTTGAAAAAATGTTGATAAAAAATGACACTCTTATATTGATCAACATTTCTGATGTTTTCTGAATGTTGTTTAGACATGTTCTTGTTTCGTGGGTATTACCTAGTACTTGTAACTTTGAAGTTAAAATTTGGCCTAAGATTGATTAAAAGCTCTAACCGGGTATCTTTACCAAAAAGGGGACTAGTTTGCCTTTCTAGTATTTATCCGCTCATGCATAAACGGACCTTTAAAAGTTTCTTGTTGAATATCCAGAGATTTTAAATCTTTATGGGTATTCCATTTAAGATCAGCAGAAACTTTTTTTTAGCTTGAAAAGTTATAATTTAGCACACAAATGATTATGTGCAAATATTAACTTTTTTTATGGCAGAAGTACGTAATTGCCCTTTCAACTCAAGAGTCTCTAAGCCAATCCTGAAGCGAAATTCTGCAATTTCGCCACCTATGGAGTAGTTGCTGTATTGTCGCCACATGGCATCCAGTAGACATTGTGGGCAAGAAGTGGTCCCGATTCAAGAG
>JH431734.1:56664-92859 GCA_000239455.1 Strigamia maritima | reverse complement strand
GATTTTACATGTTTACACGTAAAATTCATGTTTACACGTAAAAATTCGATTTTACATGTTTACACGTAAAAAACTCTATTTTTACATGTTTTACACGTAAAAAATTCCATTTTTACATGTTTTACACGTAAAAAATTCCATTTTTACATGTTTTACACGTAAAAAATTCGATTTTTACAAGTTTTTTTTTAGAAAAATCGAATTTTTTACGTGTTAAACATGTAAAAATTCATGTAAAGAATTCAATTTTTTCTATAAAAAATACGTAAAAATATATTTTTCGAATTTTTTAGGTGAATAAATTCAATTTTTACATGTTTAACACGTAAAAAAAATTAGATTTTTGGGAAAAATCTGTTTCGATAAAAAGTCACATCTTTCATTTCTTCTGGTCTGATGTGATAATATCGTGAATCATTTCTGCACAATCCATGTGCACAATGCTTTTACAACCATGTTTATTTGTATACACTTTGTAAATAAAAAAACAGCATAAAATAGCAGAAAATTAGGAGAATATAGTATCAGGTGTTTGTCCTATTAGGTACAAACTTTAACACCAGTGGCGCTGTGTGCGTGGCCGCTATCGTGAACATCCGGTTTGGGAAGTGACCTATTTGTCCAAGATTCTAGAATCCAATGAAGATTTTGACTTGCATGAATTTTCAAATGCTGACGAGCCAGATTTCAGTTTTTCCAATGAAATAACCACAACAACAACAACAACAACCAAGATTTTTACTTGTGAAGTTTGTAAAAAAACTTACAAAACAGCTAATAGATTTAAACGACATGGTTATACACACAAACTGAAAAGTAAGTATTTTAAAAATTTATTTGGCTTTGTAAGCAGAAATTTACAAATAATTTTTGTTTTTATAATTAAACTCGCCTGTTTTTACAAAAAATATTATCGACGAAAATATTTCTGATGTTTCAATATTTGCATTTAAATATTTGCAGACATCCGAATTAGAGAACTTGGGAATTTTGGATAAAAAAAAGAATATCTCGCAGCCATAATTCGGATTGGAAGGTTTTTTTCGATACCTCTAATGGCGATGCATTGATGCTGCGCAGAACGATGAGATAGTGCAAAGGAATTGAAGACAGGATTTATTACTGTTACAAGCACCTGAATATGTCGACGAATTATGCATGTTTTGGAGAAATTTTTTAACCCAGTTAATCAAAAAGTTGTGGAATAAGGCCGCGGCAACTTGTTCCCGGCCGATTCCAAATGCACAGATGAACAGTGTCATAAAAACAAGTAAAATAAAATAATGCTGAATAAAATAAAAATAAAAATAAATAAATAAATATGAAAAAAAATTAAGTTCCGCCGTAAAATACATCAACAATTTTTCATTTTTCCAAATAAAATGCGCAAAATAATTTTCAGTTTTTATTGCCAAATAATTTGAATCCTAAGTAGTCACATTTTGGTAACAGCAATCCACCTTGAGCGGCATGAACGAGTTCGCAGTTCGCACAAGTCGTGACACAAGAACATACAACTACGACCTAAATTTATTTTAACATTTTTTTAACATGAAAAACTCGTACAAATCACTTTTTAAACAAAACATGTTTGAAATGATTACTTTGGTTTTAAAAAAATGCTCTTTAATTATTTCAATAGTAATTTTAACAATCAAATAGAAAATTCAATTCAACACGTCACAATATTATAAAATCTAAAACGACTGTATAAAACTGTATTTCACAAATAAAAATATTCATTAAACAATATCATTATTTTAAACCAATTCATTAAACGATTGAATTTTAACACTCGCATCAAAACAAATACAACCAGTAAAATTATTCGGTTCATATCTCCAGAAATAGAAATTCAGATTACATGTATAAATCCACATAACACTGGCCGGGCCAGTGTTGTGGATTATAGCAGCAATATGCTTCTCAATTAATATGCTCTGAAAAACGGATTTTCAGTTCTGAGCATGAGTCGAAATTATGTAATGCGAAAACTTCATCGAATGTTGTTGTTATCAATAAAATGAGCAATTTGGTTGAAACATGGAATTTTTACTTGCTCACATAAAATCTACCAATATTAATCTTTTTCGTTTTTCAAGTAAAAATATCCAAAAAAAATTCGGAGTGGATTTGGTTGCTGGATTTGGTGGATTTAGAGAGGATTTGGGGGATTTAAAGTGGATTTAGAGAGGATTTAGCGGATTTACAGGGGATTTATACTATATTTGTTGGATTTTACACTGTCCAGATTTTACACTGGATTTGTATTGATTTGTATGGATTTGTATGGATTTGTGTGGATTTATTGGTGGATTTGATGAATTTGTAAATATCAAATCTCACGAAGGACGAGATTTGGACGAATGATAACCCCCTCGGCACCATCAGAAAACAATCTAAAAATTGGAAACACTGCAAAATCTAAGATCCACGAAAAAAAACGTCTTCTTGCCTAATCATAAATAATAAATACATTTTTGAGGAAAAATCAGTTTTGTAGCGGACCACCTCCTAAAAATTTGCACTTGACACTTTGCCAATTGCCAGGTATTTACTCAATAATTTTTATGTTTCTTTCATCGATATCGAATAAATTCTTTTCATCAGTTGCCATATAGTAATCTTTACAATTTGCAGTTTCGCTTGCAATATTAGACAATTCGATTGAATAGGATGAGTACATCATAGTACATACAATCATAAACATAAACAACTAATTTATACCCACTATTTAAATATTTTTCAAATTTGTAACTAAAATGACACTGAAACTGCTGGAACATAACCTCACTCCACTAACAATTCTTCCTCATTATTCATCACTGTCAATTCCTCATTATTTTAAATAAGAAACTGAAGCTTCCATATTTTTCCTTCTGCTTTTTCAGAAGCATGGATTTAGAAGTCGTGGCTTAACTGCTGTCAGCCACCTAGGCGTGATGAGTTTGTTTAACACATTCCTGGAAATTTAATAACCGCTAAGTTATTGGACATAAGTTTCCAAAGAAGGGAATCGGATAGTACGGTATATGAATTTAATGACGATATTCATCGAAGTGTCCGGGAAAAATGCCACGTTTGTTTCATTCTCGACGTTGCCATGAGTAAACATCTGCCAGCAACCAAGACACATTTATGACCGAGAAGGCGACCATCTTCGCAAATCAATTCGACTAACTCTTTGTCGTCCATCTCTTCGCGAATTGTACAGATTAGTTAAGTAAGCTCTGCTGAATTCTCTGAATGTTATTATTAGACGCCATTACAGTATTGCCTAAAGTAAAAAACATTTATTTATTATTTATACTTTTACTTGATCCCAAATTTTTCAACCATGTAGACTATAGAGCTAAGAATCTAGGTTTACAATTTACATGATTTAACATACTTTTGCCGTCTTTCAAAAGATCACGATCACCGCCAGAATATTTTGGTTACTTTGCATCCATGAATTTACGCCAACAGTTTGTTATGTCTGAAGATATGTTTAATAATCAACAAAAGGTGATTGCTCCTCAATTTACAAAGCATCAGCAGTTAGCACCGAAATCAATATTGTAATTTACGTAATTAAAAATAAATTAGTATAAATAATACAGTTTCCATGTCATTACACAGAGAATTCGCCAAATAACATTTTAATTTCAACACAAACACCTTATAGGTCAATACAAATTAAAAAATAGCAATCGAATCAAACATGAACTAATTTAACAAACAAAAATTTAAAAAATAAAGAAAACACAAAGAAATATATTTTGTCTGGCATTAATATTTCACAAATAAAAATATTCATTAAACAATATCATTATTTTAAACCAATTCATTAAACGATTGAATTTTAACACTCGCATCAAAATGAATACGACCGTTGAAAAATGTTGGTATCGGGTATTCCATAACTTTTGTCATACTTTCTAAAGAATACACATTATAACAGACATTTGTATTTTCAAATATCAGACAGTCGCCACCATAATACACAACGAAAACCACATCACCAGTAATAATTGGTGATGGAACACTCTTCCAAGAATTATAACAAATGTCATAAACTAACAAGCAGCTAATGGGAGATTTTTGGAAAAAAATCAGCTTCTGTTTAAGTGGGTTTTCTTCTAGAAATTTGCACTTGACACTTTGCCAACTGCCAGGTAATTTCTCTTTTAATACATAACTCCCAGTTCTCCTGTAAAAAATTTTTATGTACCGTTCATCGACATCGAACAAACACTTATCATCAGTTGCCAATAACAAACGCATGCAATCCTTAGTTTCCGTAACAGAGCCCACTACATTCAATTTCTTAGTATCTGTATTATAATAAAAATAAGACGACTGTGTTCGTCTAAAAAATATTTCCTGAAGATTCGCAGTTTCACTTTCAATATAATTCTCATCAAAAGAGAAAGAGTATTCGAAAGTGAATTCTTCGGTTGATTTGGACGTAAACGAGAGACATTCAGTCGAATAAGCAATAAATCGGCTCTCATTTTGCGTAACTTTATAAAATATATAGTAAAATAAAGAACCTGTCACTGAAACTGCTGGAAAACAATCATTCCTTTTCGATTCTTTCGTAATTACCGTCCATCCCTCGTTATTTAGATAAGAAACTGAATGTTTCCATGTTTTCCCATCTGCTTTTTCAAAAACATGGATTTGAAGTCGAGGTTTAACTGCTGTTAACCACCTAGAGGTGACCTGTTTGCTTAACAGATTGTATATTGCTGGAAATCGAATAACAGCTTGATTATCAGACATGAGTTTCCAAAGAAGATGATCGGACAGTTTGTTAATATTACATTTTCCAATAGCCCACAATATCCATTTGATTTTGTTTTTACTTCTCGTTCCCCAACTCAGGAGCAAACTGATGAAATTTCCAAGTTTATCCGACTCCAGTTTGTCTACATCACAATCAATAATACTTTCTATTTGTCTTTCTGTAATATCAGCCAGAATAGCACCGTTTGACGAAATTTTTTGCGCATTATCCACAATGATCATTCGAATTTTTTCTATCGTTCCAGCTTGATTAAACATTTCCGCTAACTTCCAAATGTTTAAAATCTTGTCCAGAGTTGTAGGTGTGGAATATGATGTCCAGTATTCGTCAAATAAGCCTTTCAGTTGCATTTTATCGGCGGTGATAAGTGTTTCCTGCAGTATGGCGTCGGTAATTTCAGGTTTTGTTGGAAGATTTTGCGAGTATATGAATTTAATTATGATATTCATCACTTCTTCTGATATGTCGGGAAAAAATGCCTCGTTCGTTTCATTTTCGATGTTGTTGTGACTAAACATTGCACGAAAATAGTCACTGCCAGCAATCAGGGCACATTTGTGGACTAGAAGACGACGTCCATTTTTGCATTGCAATGTGACTATTCCTAATTGTCCAGGGTTTCCTCGCGAATTGTATAGGTACGTTGAAAGTAAACTCTGCTGAGTTGTTTGAACACTTATTTGGTTAGCTGCCATTATTAATCGGATTCCTACAATCAAAACAAAAATATTTTTCAGTTATAACTTATAAAATACAAAGCATTCTCGCCAAAACTCTGTTAAAAAATATTACAGTATTAGAATCTGTGCTATTACATATGTTAAAATCAAAATAAGTCATGCAGATAAAACCTCGGAACAAAGGCAAGAAAATTGCGCCACGATAAACAAAATGTACCGTACAAGCCCCGTCCCCGTGTGACAAACCCAGTAAGTTGTCGCTAGAAATGTCACAATTCGGCGGAAAGAAATCTGCAAGTTAAATGATGGAGGAACTATATCCAATCCAAGCAAACAAAAACATAATACTTATTATTTTACTTACTTTGTTGAAGTTTATAAAAGAAATATGGTAGCCTTTTGGGCACAGAAGCGGAATCGCTAAAACCCAACACGTGTTGAGAGTCTGGTCAAATATGATGGTCGTGATAAGTCGTATTGCGCAAGAGGAAGAAGTCGAAAGTCTGTTTTACTTTTGATAGATCTGGTAAAATGTAGATGTGCAGTGATTTTGACAATATTTTAACACACTGCCATTTTGATTTCAGATTTATCAGTTCCAACCCCACACTGACGTATGGTGGCAATTTTGACTAGAATTTTCCTTGCTCTGCGCCAAATAATTTCCTTTCGTTTTCTACAATATCGATTGTTTCATTAAAAGTTGATTGATTTATTTGGCAAACCGGTTATTTTGATTATGTGACACCGCACAGTTATCCCTCGTAATTATATTGATATGTGACAAAAATTATCTTATCAATGCCACATTGATTTGTTAAATTGATGGAACTAACTTTGATCATATATTGATGTAAATAATCACAATATTACATGCAAATAATTACAGCAATGATGTAGAAAAATTGATGTTTTATTACATACTTATACGTGGTAAACAAAAACAAATTACATATTAATTAACTGTATATTAACTTTTGACAATCAAACTTACAAATAAATAAAAAATTTAAAAAATACAAGAGGTAATAAAAACATTTTTTTTAAACATTGCACAAAACATGTAATAAATATACAAGTAGTCATTGAACAATATGACTTAACTTTAAACCAAATCGTTAAACGATTGAAACTTAAAACACGCATCAAAATGAATGCAACCACTGAAGTTTCTTTCTATCGAGTATTTTTTAACTAGCTCCATACTTTTTAAAGAATATACATTACAAGTGACATTTGATTTTTCAAATATCAGACAATCGCCATCAAAATAAATTAAAAAAACAACCTCGCCCGTAATATTTGGTGTGAAAACATTACTCCAAGAACTTTTTCCAATATCATAAATTAATAAACAACTAATCGGAGATTTTTGGAAAAAAATCAATTTTGTAGCTGGACCTTCTTCTAGAAATTTGCACTTTACACTTTTCCAATTGCCAGGCAATTTCTTCATTATCCTACAAGCTCCCGACTTCCTGTTAACAATTTGTATGCACCGATCATTGAGATCAAAAAAATACTTTTCATCAGTAGCTAATAACATACTCCTGCAATAATGAGTGCCAGTAGTACTCACTCTAAACAATTCCTTATTTTCCGTATTAAAACAAAGATAAGTAAATGGTGAACTTCTAAAAAAGATTTCCTTACGATTCGCAGTTTCGCTTTCAATATTATTAATATCGAAAGTGAATTCTTCGGACATAAAGAACAGATTTCCAGACGAATCATAAACAGTAAATTGATGTCCAAAAAGATTGTGTTTATTAATTTTGTAATTAAATAAGGAACCGGTCCCTGAAAGTGCTGGAAAACAATCTCTTCTTTTCTTTTCCTTCGTATTAGTGTTCCATCGCTCGTTATTCAGATATGTAATTGAATGTTTCCAAGTTTTTCCTGCTGATTTTTTAAAAGCATGGATTTGAAATCTCGGTTCAACTGCTCTTAACCATCGAGAAGTGACCTGTTTGCTTAACACATTGTATATTGCGGGAAATTTAATAACCGTTTGGTTACTGGATATTAATTTCCAAAGAAGGAAATCGGACAATTTGCTAATATCACATTTCGCAAGAAACATCCATACGCATGTCATTCGATTTTTCCCTTTCCATCCCCAACTTAGGAGGAAATTAATAAAATTTCCAAGTTTATCGGACTCCAGTTTGTCTAGATTACAATCAATAATACTTTGTAATTGTCCCTCTGTCACATCAGCCAGAATATCACTTTTCGAAATTTGTTCCGAATTTTCCACAACAAACATCCGAATGTTTTCCAACGTTCCAGCTTGAAAAAACATGTCTGCATATTCCCAGATGTTTAAAAAGTTGACTAAAGTTATAGGCGTGGAATATAATTTCCAATATACGTCAAATAAGCCTTTCAGTTGCATTTTATCAGAGGTAATAAGCGTTTCACGCATGAGTGTGTCCGTAATTTCATGTTGAGTTGGAAGCTTTTGCCTGTATAGGTATTTAATTATGATGTTCATCACTTCTGCTGATGTGTCCGGGAAAGATGCAAAGTTCGTTTCATTTTCGATGTTGCCAGTATGAGTGAACATTGCTCGGAAATAGTCACTGCCAACAGCTAATACCGATTTATGAGCGGGAAGACAATCTCCATTTTCACACTGCAATACGACTGTTTCGAATAATTGTCCAACGTCTTCATCTTCTCGTGTGTAGTATAGGTAAGTTAAGAGTAAACTTTGATCAAGTGAACTCGGCTCAAGTATTATGACCGCCATTATCCGGATTCCTATATAATAAAAAATCAAAATATTTTTCAGTTATAATGAATATTTATCAGAAAAAATAATGTCAAAATATATAGTTCACATAAATACTGCAGAAATACTATTGAAAAAACATATTAGCGCACTATAATCAAATAATCTGTAGTATTGTACTCTTGCATGTACGGTTCAGTTATGTTTTCAGTGCTCGTGCTCGTGCGCAGAGATCCGCTCTGTGTGACAAAGACATCAAGTAGTTAGATTTTGTGACATCACAAAATCCGCAATTCGCAAACAAACACACATTTTGTGATAAATGTGCATGCCCAAACTAAAATTATTTTACTTACTTTAATTTTGCTGGAGGCACAGAAACACGATCGTATCTTTTCCGAGCTTTTTAGAACACAATCCAATGCACCTGTGAAAGGGTGGCAATAGGGCGGCAATGACAGCAGAATTGTACGCCATCTGTGGGCAGAAAAGAGCGTTTTTTAAAATAAATCCTGGAATTCATAAACCACGTTTAATATTTAAAAATCTAAAACGATATTTGATCTTAACTGTGGCAATATAGAATTAAAGACTACAATCCAAGACCATAGATTGTGGTCTTTGACAGAATATAGATTTTTTTGAATATCGGTTATTCAAACCTGGTATTTTTAGTTTTACAAAGAGAATCTAACTTGTGAAAACTATCGACTAGAGCGTAGGCGCGGATTGGTTGAATTCGAATTTCTGGTCGAATTTCATTGGTTGGTGCGCCTATTGTTTTGATTATTGAGCACCATGCAAAATATCCGAAAATAAATTTATGTTTTATCCACTTCTGCAACTAGTAGCCGTCAGAGTGAGCCACTCCACCCCAATTCCAAAATGGCAATGGCGCGATGTTTCACTGGATTCTACGAGATTCCGCAAGATTTCACGAGATTCCGCGAGATTTTACGAGATTTTACGAGATTTCGCGAGATTTTACGGGATTCCACAGGATTTACATTTGCTTGGGTATTTCATTAAAATCCCGTGAATCTCGTGGAATCCCGTGAAATCTCGTGGAATTCCATGAAATCCCGTGGAATTCCATGAAATCCCGTGGAATCTCGCAAAATCTCGTGGAATCCCATGAAATCTCGTGGAATCCCATAAAATCCCGTGGAATCTCGCAAAATCTCGTGAAGTCCTTTGAGAAATATAGATATAGATTTGTTGTTGTTGTAGTTTTTCTCGTTAGATTCTATTCCCGAATACCACTCGCGCTAGTGATTGTCGAAACAGCTTGCAACCATTCATTTTTTTACTCATTGGTAAAACCACTCGTGCATCTAAAAATTGCGACCAGAATAAACCACTCGTGCCCTGCGGGCACTCGTGATTTATACAGGTCGCAATTTTTGATGCACTCGTGATTTCTACCGAGTAAAAAAATTCATTATTACAAGCTTATTTCGACAATCGCACTAGCGCTTGTGGTATTACACCTGAGAATTATTGGAATGATGATCGGAATGATGAATAAAAATAATGCGGCACAATAATTTAAAATAATAGACGGTTTGCGCTTTCACGAACGTAATTTTTTTAATTACGAATGTTAAATAAATACGAGATTTTAAAAATAAATCTCGTATTTAATTTAACATTCGTATTACGAATATACGAGATTTATTTTTCAATTCGTTCGTATATTAGTTGATAATACGAATGCTCTGCACATGCGCAGTGTGCACAAAACTTTGCACATGCGCATTGTTCTGCAATTTGAAGCGTGCGCGGCATCCATCTTGATTTTCATCGGCTCGTCGTATTTTCGGTAGTGTTTAGTCATCCAGGTTAGTAATTTGTTTGCAAATAACTATTTTTTATACAAACATGCCATTTAACACACATAATTTACACTAGAATATTACAATTTTTGAGCAAGCCATGTTTCTTGTTCATTTGTTTATTTCGTTTCGTTCGTGTTTGATTGTTTGTGCAAGCGCAATCTGAAACAATTTTAATAATTACGAGACACGAGATAATTAATAAAAATGAATTTATTTCATATTTATTAATTATCTCGTGTCTCGTAATTAAATCTCGTTCGTGAAAGCGCAAACCGTCTAATTTATTTACTTTTGTATTAACTTTTACATTTGCTGGCAAAATACCTACATGACGCAAAACGATACTACTTGTAGTTTGTGACGTTCCCCGCAAGCCGAACCTCGCGCTTGTAGGCGCCACGCGCATCTAGTACATATTTTGTTACTAGATGGCGCTGCCCATCCGTGCGAGCGTCTGCTTGTAATGCAAGCAGACGATGAGCCCAGTAATACGACGTATTGTCAAGTGACAATACGGACTACAAACTAATCGGACAAGTAATACCCTTACCCTTGCAGCACCGCTCTTGACTTGATATGATATATTTGAAACTATGTTTGACACATGACTTGAGCCTCCCTTGGATAGACACCCGTGGGCCACGACCGTACTCGTGGCAATATTGGGGCATGGCTTGACCATCCCAGGCGGAAGTTGACTGACTTCCCGCCGCCCATGTCCCGTGTGGGGGGGACTCTATTGCATTTTCCTGACAGGGACCCTAGGTGGGTGTAGAGGCGTGCGCCGTCAATTTTTGTTGGTGGCTGGCTTAATGCGGTTGACTACCATCAGAAGGCGGCTGGCTCGGCTAAGCTGAAAAAATTTCTCAGCGGCTGGAGGCTTAAGCCAAGTAAAAGCTAAAAAAATAATTTTATGGTGTTTTCTGGAAATTTTAGATTTTATTAAATTTTATTAAATTGAAATGGAAATCCCCGAAAAAATTCCGAGAGGTACACGTGGCTATTCAGCTAATATAATCAATTTTACAAAAAAAAAAAAAAAAAAAAAAAAATTTTAAATTTATTACATTAGCCGAATAACCCACGTGTACCTCTCGGCTGCGGCGTTTTTTAGCCAAAATGGCTAGCCGGTGCGGCTCAGCCGCTTCGACGCACGCCTCTAGGTGGATGCTCTTCGAGAACCGCCTGCCTGGCCCCCTGTCCAGCCTCTGGCCGCTCTAGGGCCGACAGTTGACTGCCTTATGTTTCGTGCTGTGCACAAACACTGTTTTCCCTTCTTCAACTGCTCGCTCCCTATCATTCCGACTTGGTCCCGCTCAACCAATGTGTTGAGGGAACCCATTTCTCCACCCATTGCCGAGGGCAATGGTTCTATTTAACCAGTTATTTATTCACAGTTAGTGACGGCAACTAGTGGAGTAGCGACACTCCCACGGACCAGATGCAACCCTTGGAACCAGGAACCGTTATGGCGCGTAAAACCATGAGTATCATGTTTTGTTTACCTTTGTGAGTGGCTCTTTTGCCTTAGGCACCCACCACTAACCCCTTTGTTATGGTCATGCTGACCTTAGACAGCTGTTATGGTTAGGGTTAAGAGCTAGGTTCACACTAGAGGTAAAGTAACGCAACGCAAGGAAATAACAGCTTGTGATTGGTTGGACGCAAGCCTCCAACCAATCACAGGCTGTTATTTCCTTGCGTTGCGTTACTTTACCTCTAGTGTGAACCTAGCCTAATACTGTTCAGCGCCTATTTAGTTATATAGTTATTGAGAATTCCTTTATTGCGCCTTAATAAAGTATGTTATGTTTTGAAAATACTGTTCTATTTATTTCACTTAGTTTTATGCAGTCATATTTTACTTGTGCATGAGAACGAAGTCATTGCCCAGTGGGTGGCTGATTAGCCTACCAGATGTTGAGTTTGGTTGGACGCCATCTTGTTTAAGTTGACTCCATGGCAACCATGTTGCTGCCTTGTTTTAGACCATCACAAGTTTACTTTAGCAGTGCCCGAAACTACCGCCGCGAGGTTCAAGCGCTTGTGATTACACCAGATTTCATTTGATTCGTGTAAAAATGGCCTCCGTCACTAACTGCACATTATTAACAGCTGTTGAACGAGTTATAACCAACTGGGAAGACCTCAAGGTAAATAAGCAACATTTTAATTTTAATGCTTAAAGAAAGTTTAAAATCAAATTTTCTAATATTTTAAGATCTCAGTTGAACAAATCGTACAAATCGGACAACCACATGTATTGGAAAAGGTAAAAAGGCTAATCGAAGTACTAGACGAATTTTTCAAGGCAAATGGTAAATTAAATTATTAAAATTAAGTCATTAGAATAATGTTATTTGTTACTAAAATTTGTTACCATATTACAGATAACTTATACAAGTACCCCGACGAGATAGAATATGAGATAGAAGAATTTTTAACCGATATTTTGAAGAATGAATTTGATATCATAGCAGAAGCTGGCAGTCTTGTGGAGGTATGATACATTAGAGACTTTTTATAACAGTATGATATATTTTTTATTTTTTTCATGTAGATTTCGCAGACGTTGGGTTTGTTATTCAAATTATATTCAAGCAAACAGATAGCAGAATTTGAGGCAAAAGTATCGTCTTTTCCCATTTCAAGTTTGAGTGATTGGAAATATGAGTCACACTACCCGGATTTCGAAGACGATATTTCTGACAATGTAGAATTTGAATTTTTTTAACTTATTGAATTACATACCTAGGTATACAACAAGCTTGGAAAATTTTGATAAACGCTTAAGTTTCTAATTGTTTTTAAATTAAAATAAGGGTGATTTTGAACCTCAAACGCTTGAATCTCAAGACTGGCGGCAGAATTTGACGAAAAAATTTTTTTAATGTTATGAATGACCAGTGCAGGGCTAATCTCGCGAAGCGCAGCGAGATTAGAAAAAACCGAAAAACCAACCCCTCGCACACAACAGCCGGGAGATACCAGGGTGACTTTGCTATTATAGTAATAAATAATTATAAAAAAACATTTTTGGACTTTTTATCTTCTCTCCTCTGATGGCAGTTATAATAAGCTCTAATTAGGTGCTAGTTATTAAATGCACATGCACGCCTTGGTCGTCTGTGCACAGATTATACAGATAGGCAGGTCCACCTCATTTACGTCATTTTCTTGATGCGCGGTTATGGTGGCGCCCTCAGGTGCTTAGATATGTCCAACTATGTGTGAAATGTTCTTCATTTGGCATTTTTTTCAAGTAAATCATTAATAATAAATCAAACAATTTCTTTAACAATATAATTTAAAAAATAAATAAATTTCAGCTAATATTTTGTGGTTTTTATTTAAAATGTTTTCGAGTTTAGTCTACTAGCCACCGGTGAAAAGCATAAAACCACGTTTCAACAATGGCGTCGACCTGCCTATCTGTATAATCTGTGGTCTGTGTCGTCAGGATAATGAGGATATGCATGGCGGTAAAAGACAACGCACGGAAACTTCCGAGTAGCGACTTAAACCCACTTCAAAACAAAAATAAATTAAAAAACTCAGACATCAAAAATAAAAATGATATAACACATTTATTCAGAAACAAAGTCAAAAACTTAAAGGTTACAAATTACTAATTTCTCAGTATTAAAATTTCACATTCATTATTAATTACACAAGAAATATTCAAAAAATATTACATACTGTACCTTCTATCATAGCGCTTCTATTAACTTACATTGGTCAGACTTTTTCACCAAATCTGCTGTGGCGTTGCAAGTTGTGAATTTAAATATCTACCAAGAAATGAAAGAATACCAAAAAATTTTCTACTTTTTAGTTCAGTTAAGAAATTAGTGTTAATAAATATGCTTTTTAAAAAAGATATTTTTATTTTATCTAGGTTATACCCACACACATACACTTTACAAATTAAAATATTAATGAAACAAAAATGTTACGGTTGAATGATACTCGCATCAAAATACATGCGATCAGAGAAACTTGTCGGTACGTATTCTAGAACTTTCGTCATAGTTCTTAAAGAGTACACATTGTAAGAGATTTTTGTTTTTTCAAATATCAGGCAATCGTTATCATAAAAAATAAACATAACAACGTCTCCCGTAAAATTTGGCGCTGCAACTATCCTCCAAAAATCACTTTGAATGTCATAAATTAAAAAACTACTGGGAGATGTTTGAAAAAAAACCAATTTAGTTGGATTATTGTTATCGAGAAATTTACTCGCCACATTCTGCCAATTTCCCGGTAATTTCTCTTTTGTCATACAAGTGTTCAAATCGGTATCAACAATTTTTATGTGTTGTTCACTAACATCGAAAAAATATTTTCCATCAGTTGCTAAAAGCATACATTTGACACGATCAACAAAACTCTTAAAATCTATTAATCGCAACGTCTTGAGTTCAGTGTTAAAACAGACATAAGATAAATTAGTCCATCTGAAGAAAATCTCCTTACAATTCGCAGTTTCGCTTCTGGCGTAATTACTATTTAAAGTATGTTCTTCCAATAGGTCATACAATGTCATCAATTTTGCCGGATACTCATAAATAACAAACTTAGACTTATCGGTTTCACAGAGTTGATAAAAAAATAATATTCCTGATAGCGAAACTGCTGGAAAAAAATTATCTTTTATCAATTTTGTTGTAGTCGTAGTCCATCCCTCATTGTTCACGTTCAGATAAGAAACTGAATGACTGTACCGATTTGATTCGAGAAATTCAAAAGCGTGAATTTGAAGTCTTGGCTTTGTAATAGATATCCACCTGGAAGTGGCTTCTTTGCTTAGTAGGTTATATATCGTTTCTGATTGAATGACAAAATTATTTGATACAAGTTCATCAAGCAAAAATAAAACAGTTTTAACATTTTAACAATTGTACATCAATTTCTAATAATTACATAACGATCAATTTATAAAATAATTTTGTGCTTCAACCTAAGAACCGGTGACGTTTAATGGTATTTCATTCTCTAATTCGAGGAAAGCTTCTAATTCGTAGAAATAAAAAACTCTAAATAATAAAGTATTATTAGTAACGCATTTCAAATTTTATTTATCAAATAACATGAGAAGTGTACGAATTTACAAAAAGAGCACAAGGCATTGGTCTACACACAGTATTGATTACACGGATCAGAAAACAAATTGAAGCAATTGTCAAATTATTAAAAATGAAAAAACAAATTAAAAAAATGAAATGAAATTAACATTATTGAACTGTATTATCGTTGCAGCAATTAATCGAACGATTGAACCGTAAGACTAGCATCAAAATGAATGCAACCAGAGAAGTATGCTGGCAGCATATACTCTTTTACCTTCTTCATGGTATTTAAAGAATACATATTGTAAGAAAAATTTGTTTTTTCGATCACCAGACAATCATCATCATAAAAAATAAACTGAACAACTTCACCCTCAATATTTGGAGTTAAAACTGTCTTCCATAAATCACTTTCAATGTCAAAAATTAATAAGCTACTGGGAGTTTTTTGAAAAAAAATCAATTTAGTCGGTTTTTTATCAAGAAACCTACTCCTCACACTTTGCCATTTGCCTGCTGACTTCTCCTTAGTTACACAAGTCCCCAACTTCTTATCAACAATTTTCATTTTCTTTTCATCGACATCTAAAAAATATTTCCCATCAACTGCCAAAAGCAGAGATTTGCAATCCTTCATCAGATCATTAAACTCAATCGCTCGCCATTTCTTCAGTTCGAGATTAAAACAAAAATAAGATGACGGCGTTCGCCTAAAGAAAATCTCTCCATAATTAGATGTCTCATTCGTAATAATATTACCATTTGCCGAAAATTCCTTAATTTCATTGAATCGATAAGACTGACCAGTAGGCGATTCATAAGCTACACATGAGTACAAAATTTGTGATTCTGAAAAAGTATAGTAAAATAAAGTTCCTGTCTTCGAAACTGCTGGAAAACACTTATCCATTTTCAATTCCTTGGTAACGGGAGTCCAATCCGTACGGTTTAAATAAGAAACTGAATGTTTGCATATTGTTCCTTGTAAGCATTCAAACAGATGTATTTGCAGCCGTGGCTTAGTGATAGTCATCCACCGAGAAATAACCTGTTTGTTGAAAAATTTGAGGACCTTTGATGATTTATTAACCTCCTTATTCGACATGAGCTCCCGAAGATTGTAATCGGGCAGTTTTCCTAAGTTACATCGTGTAATAAGATTCACTACACAATGCAGTTTTGATTTCTTGACATGTGTTCCCTTCGTTCCCCAAGTGATAAGAAAAATGATAAAATCGCAAATTTTATCCGGCGACAATCCTCCGATATTGTGCGTAATGATATTTTCCAATTGTGCCTCTGTAATGTCAGCCAAACTATCGGTTTTTGAAATCTGGTTTAGATTATCCAAAACAAATATTCGAATTTTTCCCATCGTTTTATCTCGATTCAACATTTCAGCCAACGGCCAAATTCTTAAAAATGTATCCACCGTTATGGGTGTGGAGTATAATGGCCAATATTCATCGAATAATTCTTTCAATTGTAGTTTATCGGCGGTGATGAGTATCTCTTGCAGCATAGTGTGTGTAATATCATCTTTAGTTGGAAGATTCTGCGAATATATGAATTTTATGATGATATTCATCACTTCCATCGATGTGTCTCGGTAAGTCGCTACGTTTGTTTCATTTTCGATGTTGCGATGACTGTACATTGCGCGGAAATATTCACTCGCGGCCTGCAATATGCATTTATGGGCTAAAACACTTCCATCTTTACATTGTAATTTAACTATTCCCGAGTGTCCTGGTTCTCGGGAATTGTAGAGACTAGTAGAAACGATATGAGATCTTCTTTGATTTTTTTCAACCTTGGAAATTTGGTTTGCTGCCATTATGTGCCTGAAAAAAGAACAACATTGACAATTACTATTACAGTTTTAAAGCAAATTAAAAAATTCTCAACATTAAACATGTTTGTTTTCAGTTAATTATACAAAACAATGCAATGCCTAGAGAATACGGTAGTGTAAACGTCAGTCCAAGATTGTCTAAACGCAGAGCTATATATCACCTGAACTGCAAATGCTTCAACCACAATGCTTGAGCATCGGTGCCGTTGCGAGTTCGCAGTCCACGTCAAGGCAAGGTTGAGAGAAAAACTGTTAATAGGTTGGCCATTTCGCTAACTTTAGAGTAAGAATGATCTCTACTCCGCTCAGAACTGACGAAGTGGCCAACTTATAAACTGTTTTTCTCTCAACCTTGGGTCAAGTTACCGGTATATAAAAACAAGTGATGTATCTTAATCTACATTATTTGACTCACTTTGCTGTTGCAAAATTCGAACCAAGTACATATAATCTAAGCTAGAAACGCAAGTACGAGACAGTAGGCCTCAGTCGGATCGCAGATCACACTTCAAAATTCCGTTAGTTAGTATTTCTGTTTGAAATGATGAAATAAAAAATTCAAGTCTATAAACTTAAATTATTTTACCAGATTAAGATGATTTAACTTACTTTCCTGCTGGTCATATGGGAATTTGATCTATGGTTCTTAAAATCGTTAGGAAAGAGCGCGGAAATGGGATAAAAAAAATTATTAAATCGTTGCTTTTCGGTATCTGTGCTTGATGACGTAATTAATGTAAGGCTTCTTTGTTTGATCAGCTAGCAGACTTTGATTGGATAAGCCCACAGCGACCGGTAACGGAAGTGTGGCGGCGCTGATGTCGCTTCGATATCTTGGAGCGCCCCAATACTCGACCCCAAATCATCCTTTTGTGAATTTTTAAGGACGTTGAGCCCTATATAAATCTATTTTTTTTTAAAAGAAAGCTTAACATCTCTTTCTACCGTAGGATTTTTTTTAGTTTTTTAATCATATGCTTTAAAAATTTAGAAAAATTTGGTAAAAATGAAAAAAAAATTTATTTTGAAAATTTTGAAATTGGTGAATTTTAATCACAAAATTGTTAATGAATACATACAACGCATTATATATATATATAGTCATAATATGCATTTTTGGCCGAATTTGGCAAAATATGCAAAACATAGAGAAATCATCAAAACTACAATTACTATCCAAACTCTCCTTCTAAAACAAATAAGTGTGTTTACAGATACAGAACCCAGCATTTGTCGTTACACAATAAAACATTCGAAGAAACTGAACAGATTACAAATTACAACAATAAAAATTAAAAAAAATAAAATAATCAAAACATTTAAAATAAAAATATTTTCCATCATGAGCTTGAATAGGGATTTAAAATTTACTTTTGAGAAATTTCTTTACAAAAAATAAATGCTTAAGTCTCAAATTGTCATTTTATACCATGTTGTCATTGAACATAGTCAATCGATTGAATCTTAAGACTCGCATCAAAATAGATGTAACCGGAAAAATTTGACGGCAGCATGTACTCTGTCACTTTTTTCATCGTTTTTAGCGAATATACATTATACGAAATATTTGTTTTCGCCAACAAAAAACTGTCACTATCATAAAAAATAAACAAAACAATGTCACCCTTAATAACCTCTGATGCAACTATAAGTTTACTCCACGAATCACTTTCAATGGTATAAATCAAGAAATGAATAAACTTTGATAACTTTAGAAAAAAATCAATTTAGTCGGTTTCTTATCAAGAAACTTACTCGGGACACTTCGCCAGTTGCCCGGTACTTTCTCCTTCGTTACACAAGTCCCCAAATTCTTATCAACAATATTCATTTGCTTTTCATCGACATCAAAAAAATATTTTCCATCAATTGCTAAAAGTAGCGATTTGCAATCCTTCATCAGATCATTAAACTCAATCGTAGACCATTCCTTCAGTTCGAGATTAAAGCAAAAATAAGATGACTGCGTTCGTCTGAAGTAAATCTCTCCATAATTTGAAGTTTCATTTGTTATGTTATTACCATCTATAGGAAATTCTTTAATTTGATCGTACCAGTAAGACTGTCCAGTAGGTAATTCGTAAGCAACAAATGAATAGCAGCTTGCATATTCTGAAAAGGAATAGTAAAATAAAGCTCCAGTCTCCGAAACTGCAGCGAGACATTTGTCCATTTTAAATTCCTCAGTAATAGGCATCCAATCCGCATGGTTTAAAAAACAAACTGAATGTTTGTATATTGTTCCATCTATACTTTCAAAAGAATGAAATTGAAGTTGTGGTTTGGTGATAGTCATCCAGCGAAAAGTAACGTGTTTGTTTAACAATTCGTACACCAAAGGCGATTTTTTAACCTCCTTATTCGACATAAGTTCACGGAGAACATAGTCAGGTAGTTTTTTAATATCGCATTTCGATATCAAGTACACTACACAAGGGATTTTGTATTTCCTAATATTTTTCACATTCGTTCCCCAAGCGAGAAGAAAAATGATAAAATTACCAATTTTATCCGGTGCCAGTTCCCTTATGTTGTGTATGATAATATTTTCCAATTGTGCCACTGTCATGTCAGAGAGAATACAAGTGCTGGAAATTTGTTTCATATTCACCAATACAAATTTTCGAATGTTTTCTATGGTTTCATCTTGAGTAAACATTTCCGCCATCTTCCATACATCTAAAAGGTTCTCTAAAGTTATAGGGGTAGAATATAATTGCCAGTATTCGGCAAATAAATCTTTAAATTGCATTTTATCTGCGACAATAAGCGTGTCTTTCAATACAGTGTTTGTAATATCGTCTTTAGTTGGAAGATACTGCGAATATATGAATTTAATAATGATATTCATCACTTCCTGGGATATGTCTTGGAAGGTGACCATGTTTGTTTCGTTCTCGACGTTGTGTTGACTGAACATTGATCGAAAATAGTCACTTCCAGCAACTAATACACATTTATGGGCTAGAACACATCCATCGTTACATCGTAGTTGAATTATTCCTGTTTGGCTTTCTTGTCGCGAAGTGTAGAGATTAGTTGTAGTGCAAAGTGATCTTCGTAGATTTCTCCAAGGATGATTGATTCCTCCAACCACGAAAGCTTGAAAGGTTTTAGTAGCTGCCATTTCATGTTATCTAGATTAAAAATATACATAATTACCACGATATTACACCTTCAGTTTTAAAACAACTAAAAACAACCGCACATGTACCGTAAATGTGATAAAAATCTAAAACATGTATGTGTCATCCTGAGTCGACATCAGATATTGAGATATCTTGATAATTGATGCTAAAATTGAACAAAACGTATGGTTAACACGTTGCATTTATGCTACCCTACATCCAAAAGTAGTCCCCTTCTAGCTGTCGTAAATCATAAAAAACACTAGAAGATAATTATTATTTTTTATAATATTGTGATTTCACATATAAAAAGTAACAATAACTATGGCCTCATATGTTTATTATTGTTTGATTTATCATTTATGCGTTTATGACAACGAGCAGCGGACTACGTTTTGACGTAGCATGGATTCACGTAATTTGTGATTGTTGTGAGGAGTTACGATACACAGTTCAATTTTTAGCGTCAAGATATCCAAGGTTGCGAGATATTACGGCGGCGGCTCTTTTTTGTAGGTCACAAAGTTTAAGTAATGAACGATATAAAATAAAATCAAAGTTTTTTTATTTTTAAATCTCTTTATTCACGTTACAGTTCAACCAACGAGTGCACGTCAATACACATCAAAACCGATATTAAATATTCCTGAACTTTGGCCATCACTCATCAGGGATTTTCATAGTGAAAATTTGGTGCCAATCACTATTGGCACCACAGCCACTAGGTATTTATAAGTGCTGTTGGTACCTAATTTTAACAAGTAGACTTTCCTAATCGTGTACGGTATTATGAAAATACATGGCTAAAACGAGGTGGTGAGAGAACTTTTAAAATACGTAGTGGCAATAGTATAGTGAGAATAGTGCCTCGCCATGAACATCCCTAATATATGCTATAGTTGTTTGTTTTTTTCTCGAAAATTACAGCATGATAGCGACACCGAATGCGTCAGAACTGTAGCAATCAGTTCGATTCTCATAACCGAGTAAATTTTTTGAGGGTTTATTGTGAGTTTTAATCAAAATCCATCCTTACATTTTTAAATTTAACAATTCTTCTAAATAAATTTTTCAAAACTTCATTTCAATAAGAAAAATATAAAATTTGTTCTTAACCTAAGTTACAGCACTCACTACAGTTCAACCAATGAGTGCATGTCAATACCCATATCAAAATGTATGTTACCATCGAAATTATCTGGCATCTCGTATTCAGCCACTTTAGTCATAGTATTTAAAGAATATACATTGTACGAAATAGTTGTTTTTTCAAATATTAAACAATCATTATCGTACGAAACATTCAAAAACACATCACCCTTAATATTCGGCGCTAAAATCACATTCCAAGTATCCTGCCCAACTTCATAAAGTAAAAAACAACTATTTGGAGATTTTTGATGAAAAACTAATTTTTCAGAAGAATCTACGTGGATACTTTTACACTTAATACTTTGCCAATTCCCAGGTAATTTCTCTTTTATCACACAAGTTCCCGACTTAATATCAACAATTTTTATCCGCCGTTCATCAACATCGAAGAAATACGCTCCAAAATCAGCAGCTAAAAGCATACATTTACAATCATTAATTTTATCATTAAAATCAACGGTACCCCATGTCTTATGCTTAAAATTAAAACATGAATAACTAGAATTTGTTATTTTGAAAAAAATCTCATCATAATTTGCAGTTTCACTCGTTAAATTATCAATATTTACTTCTAAAAATTGTTTAATAGCGTCGCGAGAACCGCCTTCAAACACTTGTAATCCCGAGCAATCGGGAATATTTTTAAAGTAAAATACTTTTCCTTTCCTCGAAACTGCAGGATACAAACATGTAGTGGCTTCGTTATCAAATGTACTCCGATGACTCAATCTTGCCGACCATCCCTCCTCATTCAAATAGATAAATCGATGTTCGCAGTGGTCGGGTTTAACTTGAAAAGCAAAAATTTGAAATTGCCTCGCTGTTGCTGATAACCACCTAGTAGCAGCTTCTTTACTTAATATTTTGTAAATTGGTGCTAATTTTTAACAACATCAGCTGATAATAAACTCCGAAGAGAGTAGTCGGATATGTTCTCTAAACCGCAGTTAGATATAAAATTCAGTCCACGTTTGGTAGTTAAACTTGTTTTCGATGTCTTGATGCTCCAAGTTAGGTAAAAAACTATAAAATCGCCATATTTGTCGGTATTCATCGGGTCATTGAGACTTGTCATTTGATTTTCTGTGATGTCGGAGAAAACATCGGTCTCGGATATCTGCTTCATGTGATGTAAAACGAATATTTCGATGTTTTTTAGCATTTCTTCGTCATTAAACATTTCTGCTAACTGCCAAATATTTAAAAAATTATCTAGAGTTATTGAGGTGGTGTATAAAATCCAGTAGTTGTTAAATAAGACGTTCAATTGCATTTTGTCAGCGGCTACGAGTGTTTCGCGTATTAAAGCGTCGGTAATTTCGGGCCTGGTAGGAATATCTTGCCCGTAGATGAATTTAATGATGATATTCATCACTTCGCAGGTGATGTCTAAGAATGAGGCTTTGTTTGTTGAATTTTCGATGTTGCCGTGATTGAACATTCCACGGAAATAGTCACTGCCGGCGGTTAATATCCATTTGTGGGCAAGGATACGTCCATCTTTACACTCCAAAATCACTTTTTCTGATAGGTCATCATCTCGTGAATTGTATAGATTCGTCAAGATTAAGTTTTGTTGATTTTCATTGGCATTAATTTCAAAACTTCTTCCGCGGACTTGACTCGTCTGAGCTGCCATTTCAAAGTTCAAAGTTTCCTATAAAATTAAAATTTCATTTCCACATTTAAATTAAAATTTATTTTTAAAAAAGGTAATGTACCTTATACTTACTTAATCAGAAACACTTTTCACGGTCATGTGTTGTAATGTGATAATATCACAAATCCTGAACCATAACCACGGTGCAACGTGTGAGAGGGACGGAGAGATAGAAATGTGTGTTTCTGCGCAATGATACCGCGCATGCGAGGGGTTAACCAAACAGGTGGGGGATGGGGGTTATGGTAGAGGACCCGAGGCACGTGACTCTTGCGTTTGGTTCATTGGTCGGTGCCTACCTATCTTTTACAGTAGAGTCATAATGGACAAAATAAACTTTTTATGTTATTTTTTTAATGTTTAATTCTTAATAAAAACTGGTTGGGTGCAAATGTGCAATGTGTCTTTACTGACCGACGAGTACGGAGAAGAGGACTACCGTACGAGCGATTCAGGTCCCGAGCCGAACTCGGAATTTGATTCCAAGTTCAGGCCCAAAATTCACTGCAAAATGGATTTCTACGCAAATTGACAGTTCTTTTCATGCAAACTTTAGCCAAAAAGGTGAATTTTGATTAAAATTTAAGCTAACTACGTTTCGTAGTGCCAAGTTGGATTCGCACTTCCGGTATATTTTTAACTAAAAACCATTTTATTAGAATCACGCGGAAAACTCATCCCAAAAATGACAAACTATTGTGTTAATATATTCTTATATATAACTCAATTCCTTTAACAAAAATTTCAAATCATTACGGTACCACAAGGCAATTATTATAGCAGGTACCATAATATCGATTGTATAGTCTGCAATAGTTGCCGCCAAAAGTCCTACCATGTTGTTTACCAAAATGTGCTAAATCTATCATAAAATAATTATTAGAAAATTGCTAATCTTTTTTTTATTTTCATCATAATAACAAATTAGAAGTTACTAAGTTAGTTTAAGACAATTTAACTAAGTTCTCACATAAAAATGAAAAATAAAATCAAAAAAAAAAATTTACAAATTCAAAAATCATAAAATAAAAAAAAATAAAAAAATCAGTAAACTCAAACTATGTTAACATCAATATAAACACTCACAATCTTTACCGCTCTTAACACACACATCAAAAACAAACTCTGTGTCAAATCTACCGTACGGTTCCCTAAATTCCGTCACTTTCTCCATAGTTTTCATAGAATAAACAAAAAAGTCACGGCCATCATTTGCCTTTTCGAAAAATAAACAATCATCATCGTACAAAACATACATAATCACCTCGCCCTTAATGTTCGGTGCTGCAACAACACTCCAAGTATCTCTTCGAATGTTATAAATCAAAAACCTACTATCGACTCCTCTTCGGAAAAAAATCAACTTCTCAGTTGAACGTCTACACAGACTTTTATTACACTTGACAGAGTCCCATCTGCCCGGTAACTTATCCTTTATCACACATTTACCCGAAACAACATCAACGATTTTTATCCTCCGTTCATCGAGATCAAAAAAATACTTCCCTTCAGTAGCTAACAACATGCACTTGCAATCCGCCATCAAATCATTAAACTGAACCGTCCGCCATGTCTTCAGTTGAGTATTAAAACACGCGTAAGTATCCGGTGACCTCTTGAAGAAAATCTCCTTAAAATTCGCTGTTTCACTCGGCGTTTGGCTCAAACTAAAGTCTTCAAAGTCATGGACATGTGTCTTACCCGATTCATAAGCGACAAATCCCCGCTTATTTCGCCCAACTGAATTAAAGGAATAATAAAGTATCGATCCATTCGTTGAGACTGATGGAAACCACGAACCCAGAGATTTCGTTTCCTTGTGAGTAGGTAACACCCATTCGTCGTCATTTACATTATAAATTGAACGACTCCATTTTCTGTTGTGATTTTCAAAGACGTGTATTTGTAGTCGGGGTTTAGTTGCCGTCCACCTCGAAATGACCTCGTTTCCTAAAATAATCGAAATTTCAGTTGGGTTGGTGACAATTTCATTATTCGACATGATTTCCCGAAGGATGAAATCAGGTAGGATGCTGATATCGCCTTTTGAGATTAATTTCATCGCATATTTGATTTTGTCTTCGCGAACTGATGTGTCTTTAGCGACCCAATTCACGAGGAAAATGATCAAATCGCCGAATTCTTCGGGTTCTAATTTGTCCGCAGTATTCGATACAATGCTATCTAATTGCGTTACTGTTAAATGAGATAAAATATCAGTTTCGGACATCTCTTTCATGTTCTCCCATACGAATTTTCGGATGTTTTCTATCGTTGCATTATACATCTCCGCCGTATTCCAAACATCTAAAAAGTTGTCTAGATTGATCGAGGTCGAGTAGAATCCCCAATATATCTCGAATAAGCGTTTCAATTTGAATTTAACGGCGGCAATTAATATTTCATGTGTTAAGGTGGCTGTGATTTCATTTCTTCCTGGAAGCTCTTGCTCGTAGATGCATTTTACGACGATATTCATGAGTTCTTGCGTCGTGTCTATGTATACTTCAGTCGGTTCGTTTGCTGGATGGTGGTCACTTAATAGGTTAAGGAAATAGTCATTGGTGGCTTCCAGGATATTTCTGTGGGCAAGGACACGGCCATTTGTGCAATTCATTACGACTATTCCCCTCTCTCCTTCATCTTCTCGTGCTTTGTAGAGATTCGACCAAACTCTTATTTGTTGAATTCTTTGATAGTCGTCGTCGTCGGCCATTATGTTTTGCCTAAATTAAAATAACAGTTAACCATTATAATACTGTTACAAAAATAATTAACTGCAGTGTTATTTCAAGTTTAATAATTTACCTTTCTTGGGAACCGAAATTCTTCAGTTTAAATGACGTATAAATCGGACCGCGGCTACTAAAAAAATTGAAAAATATTTTAACAGGTTGATAGTTTTATTTATTACCGTAACGGAAAATAATGCCACGATAATATAAATTTCCAAAATACTTGATGTAAATCTACATGCCTGAACTTGAATTATTGACTGTTACAAAAAAATCATGGAATCCTAGTACTGCGCATTAGGCCATGTTGCATGCATTGCAATTTTACCAATTTTTAAAATTCGTTTTTACAGACCTAGAAATATAAATAAATAATAAAAATATGAATACATGTTTTTATTAAATTTTATTGTGATGATTTTAATTTAAGGCGAAAGGAACAAGCAAAATGTATTAAAAAAAATTGAGGCCGTGGTTTAATTTTACTGACAGACGGCGCCATCACAGATTATTTTTGGATTTTTCTTTTTGAAATTTTTTTATTTCAAAAGCTGCAATCACAGATTATGTCCGGACCCCCATCCTCAATACAATACGCATTATTATTATTACCTCCAAATGTCGATTATTGCAAAGCTTTTTCAAACTACGGTACCCTACCGGTAGCGAATAGCAAATGAAATTCCCTGCAAAGCACCGTGCAAATCATTAAAGTTAACACAGAGACAGAGGTCAGGGAGGAGCAGTCAGAGGAGAGGAGAGCCATTTAGATACGGTATAAGGATATTGGCATCCACTTGATTGTATCAACGAGTGCTGTAACAATTACCTAAATATAATTTACATGTTTTACTTCAATAAAAATGATACAATGTATGCTTAGATTTCTTTTTATTGCTTAATGTGCAAATCTCCACAATATTTGGTTTTAACTATTTGTAAAAAAAAAATAAAAAGCATAATCTGATAATAGACCTAAAATACATCGAAAAATCTTATTTTTGATGAAATTTGTTGTTATTTTTTATTTTAATTTTTAGGATGTTTTTTTATTTTTTATTATTTTTTTATTATGAAAAATACAAAAATGCACTTTATCTCTCATATTAATAATGTATAGCGTCGAATGTGATATTTAGCATTTATTTTATAAGAACGTTCGTTAATTCTTTATATTCGTCTCATTTTTGTATTTGGAATTATTTAATTTACATCTTAGCCAATGACATTCACAATATTTCATCACGTCCTTGCAACGCAACGATATTATTTATTAAAATAAATATTTTCAATATATATAGCACAGAACCAAATTGAATTACTATTTGTGGTTAGGCCATAACGGACATAACGATAAAAAATTAAATGGAAACTAAACCGCAAGCATTGAATTTGTCTTCAGCGATATGTTATTCACTGCCAAAATCCATCGATATCGCTAATACTAAAAATTTAGAAAAGCTGCTTAAGCAGCATGGCATCATCGAAACTGAAAAAGAATTAACTCACAGAATCGAAATTGTTAAGAAGTTGGATAAATTATTGAAAAAATGGGTTGAACACGTGGCGAATGAGAAAAACAGATCCCTCAACAAAGACGTAATAGTCGGCGGTAAAATTTGCACATTCGGGTCGTTTCGCTTAGGAGTGCACACAAAAGGCGCCGACATTGACGCTTTATGCATCGCACCGGTACACATAGAACGAAACGACTTTTATAAATCATTTTTCGAATTACTCGCGCAACAACGCGAAATCTCCCAACTGCGATCTATCGAAAATATCTGCGTGCCACTGATCAAAATGAATTTCGATGGCATTCAAGTCGATTTGTTGTTTTCGCGATTGAACCTTGACCATATACCGGAAAACATCGATTTACGGGACAATGCATTATTGAAAAATCTCGATCTGAAATGTGTGCTAAGTTTGAATGGTGTCAGAGTCACGGATGAAATTTTCAATTTAGTTCCGAATATAAAAAATTTCCAATTGGCTCTGCGTGCGATCAAACTGTGGGCCAAACGGCGCGGCGTGTACTCCAATGTCCTCGGCTACCTCGGCGGTGTTTCTTGGGCGATGCTCGTAGCTAGGACGTGTCAATTATATCCGAATGCAGCAGCTGCTGTTATCGTGCACAAATTTTTCTGGGTTTTTTCAAATTGGAATTGGCCTAATCCTGTTTTGTTGAAAACACTCGATGATCAAAATGAATTGGAGTTTCGAGTGTGGGATCCGAGAGTTAATAACACTGATCGTTCTCACTTGATGCCGATCATCACGCCTTCGTATCCGCAGCAGAATTCAAGTTTTAACGTCTGTCATTCTAGCAGAAAGATTATTACGGATGAATTGATTAGGGGGTCAGCTATTACAAATGATATAATGCTCGGTAAAGCGGATTGGTGTAAATTGCTCGATGTAACTAATTTTTTTGCAAATTATAAACATTTTGTTGTGCTCATAGCTAGTTCGGAGTCGAGCGAGAATCTTTTGGAATGGTGTGGGTTAATTGAGTCGAAGATACGTCATTTGGTTTTAGTTTTGGAAAATAATTCATTAATTACAGAAGCGCATGTTTTCACAAAAACTTATCCTGGTTTGGAGTTGAATACTGATAAACCCGAATGTTTGTGGTTTATTGGGCTTTTGTTTGATAATGTGGAGACTTTGAACATTGATCTCGCTAAAGATGTTCGATACTTTACTGCAACAACTATGAAAAAAGTTAGAAAGATTAATGAAAGTGATGAATTAAATATAAAGTATGTTAAGAAGAAGGATCTTTGCCATTATTTACCCCGTAGCACGTTTAAAACACTGAGACAGGAGACTAGCAGCGTCAGAGGCACCAAGAGGAAGAGACTTAATAACAATCCACAGAGTTTACATAATATCGAAGGTTTTTGTGCTCCAATACCGGTTACACGGTGTTTTAAAAAGAAATCAAAAAGTCTTTGTCTTCACAAATAATCCGTATTTATTTAGAGATGCAAAATTTCGATAAATAATCAACTTGTAAATATTATTCACAATTTTTAGAACTTCAAATAAATAAAAAAGTAAACTAAAATTATTATTTTTTTTAATTCTTATAAAATTTTCTGATAAAATGATTATTTAAAGCACCTTTCCATCCAACGATTAAACCTTAATACTAAACACAATCTTAATAATTTATTTTTATCGAAAATTAAACATTCAATTCATCTTCGTTACAAATTACCGGTTAGTTGGTTTTGATATAAATAATAAATAATATAAAATAATGGCCATTAAAATCCTTCTTGTGGAACAAACTACTAACAATGTGACTGGTGCATTATATAAAGCCTTCTAAAATTAATTAAAAAAGCAAATAAAAATAAATCGAAAGTCAATTATTTCCCATGAAACAAGAAAATGTCTAAACAACATTCAGAAAATATTTTTGAAAAACATTAGAAATGTTAAAAAAAACATTTACAATAAATGTTGATTCAATGAAATAATGTCATTTTTTATTATCAATATTTTTTTCTGTATTTAAACACAACATTATACAATATTTAAATTGCAACATCAACAACCCATATTCGACTGTTGATACAACATTTAATGAATATCGCCCATTCCACTGTTTAATTATTGTATCAAAATGTTGATACATGATACAACATCTAATGATTGTCGCATATCAACAACCCATTTTCAACTATTTGATTGATGTTTCAGAATGTTGTCTATAAACCATCAACATTCAAACATTCAATCAACGTTTAATTCAACATTGGGTTGTTTCATGGGTTCACACACATCTGCACATAAGTTGCAGTAAATTGTTTGCAAATAAATAGTTGCATAGGAAAATTTCAAAATTTGTCTATGCAATATACTTGCTAACATTTCTGCTGATGTATTCAGAAAATTATTTGCAGAGAAATTGCTGCAAATATATTCTGCTACTTATAGTTGGCAGAACCGATTGTGAAAACTACGCACCATTTTCATAAGGAAAGCTTCACCGCATCGCATCAAGCACCGCAATAAAATTAACTTTCAATTAGATAATAAGCTGGATATCAAGTGGATTATCTATAAAGAAGAAATTGCTTGGGGGCGGCCAGAGGAGTTAAATTATCTTAGGCAATGACATACAAAACATTTTATCACGTCCTCGCACCACACCACAACGCAAATACTTTCAATATATAGCAGAGAACTGAATTGAATTACTAAATCCCAGGACAAAGCGGACATAACGATTAATCAGTTGTAATACCACAAGCGCTAGTGATTGTCGAAATAAACTTGTAACAATGAATTTTTTTACTCGGTAGAAATCATGAGGGCATCAAAAATTGAATAAACCACTCGTGCCCTGCGTGATTTATTCAGGTCGCAATTTTTAGATGCACGAGTGGTTTTACCAATGAGTAAAAAATGAATGTTTGCAAGCTGTTTCGACAATCACAAGTGCGGGAAGAGAATCTAACGAGAAAAAATACAACAACAAATCTGTCTATATTTCTCAAAGGATTTCACGAGATTTTGCGAGATTCCACGAGATTTCCCAAAGTTTGTCCGTCATATTGCACGGAATTTCAGCTGGGATTCCATGAGATTCCACGAGATTTCGCGAGATTTTACAAGATTTTACGGAATTCACGAGATTTTAACGAAATAAATGTAAATCCCGTGAAATCTCGTGAAATCTCATAAAATCTCGCGGAATCTCGTGGAATTTTGTGGAATCCTGTAAAATCCCGTAAAACATCGCGCCACCGCCATTTTGGGATTGGGATGTAGTGGCTCGCTCTGATGGCTAATTGTTACAGAAGTGGATAAAAGAAATTTATTTTCGGATATTTATCATGGTGCTAAATAATCAAAACAATAGGCGCGCCGACCAATGACATTCGACCAGAAATTTATTATCAGCTGATGTTGTTAAAAAATTAGCACCAATATACAAAATATTAAGTAAAGAAGCTGCTACTAGGTGGTTATCAGCAACAGCGAGGCAATTTCAAATTTTTGCTTTTCAAGTTAAACCCGACCACTGCGAACATCGATATATCTATTTAAATGAGGAGGGATGGTCGGCAAGATTGAGTCATCGGAGTACATTTGATAACCAAGCCACTACATGTTTGTATCCTGCAGTTTCGAGAAAAGGAAAAGTATTTTACTTTAAAAATATTCCCGATTGCTCGGGATTACAAGTTTTGAAGGCGGTTCTCGCGATGCTATTAAACAATTTTTAGAAGTAAATATTGATAATTTAACGAGTGAAACTGCAAATTATGATGAGATTTTTTTTAAAATAACAAATTCTACTAACGGGGTACCGTTGATTTTAATGATAAAATTAATGATTGTAAATGTATGATTTTAGCTGCTGATTTTGGAGCGTATTTCTTCGATGTTGATGAACGGCGGATAAAAATTGTTGATATTAAGTCGGGAACTTGTGTGATAAAAGAGAAATTACCTGGGAATTGGCAAAGTGTTAAGTGTAAAAGTATCCACGTAGATTCTTCTGAAAAATTAATTTTTCATCAAAAATCTCCAAATAGTTGTTTTTTACTTTATGAAGTTGGGCAGGATACTTGGAATGTGATTTTAGCGCCGAATATTAAGGGTGATGTGTTTTTAAATGTTTCGTACGATAATGATTGTTTAATATTTGAAAAAACAACTATTTCGTACAATGTATACGTATTCTTTAAATACTATGACTAAAGTGGCTGAATACGAGATGCCAGATAATTTCGATGGTAACATACATTTTGATATGGGTATTGACATGCACTTATTGGTTGAACTGTAGTGAGTGCTGTAACTTAGGATTCCTACAGTACTGGCGTACTCGGTGTCGCTAATTTTCGAAAAAAACAAGTATATATTAGGGGTATTCATAGTGAGACATTATTCTCAATATTATCATTACGTATTTAAAAGTTCTATCACTACCTCGTTTTAGCCATGCGTGGACTTTCCTATCTTCACAATACACGATTAGGAAAGTCTACTTGTTAAAATCAAGTAGCAACAGCACTTATAAATAGTGGCTATAATGCCAAAAGTGAGAATAGTGCCTCACCATGAATATCCTTAAATGTGTATTCTATGACAAAAGTTAAGGAATATTTAATATCGGATAATGTTGAAGGTTACATTTATTTTGATGTGTATTTACGTGCACTCGTTGGTTGAACTGTAACGTGAATAAAGAAAAAAATTTAAAAAAGCTTTATTTTATTTTTCTATAGTTCATTACTTAAACTTTGTTTGTCCATAGACCTACAAAAAGATTCGCCGTTCTAATATCTTGCAACGCAGTCATCTTATTTTAATCTCGAACTGAAGGAATGATGTTTTTACACTCTTAAAAATATGGAGTGTAAATGAGGAGTTTTTTAATTTTTACATTGCCAAAGTTTTTATTTGCACCGCAAAGCTTATTGGTGAAGTGCAATTGAAGTGTGATAAAATTTCTGGTTAATTTGCACTTTAAAAGTTTATGCTTACACCTAAAATGTAGTAGCTACAGTGTAAGCATGGCTACAAGGTGTAGTTGCAGAGTGGTAGAAATGGGGAAAATGATTTATACCGTAGAAGTTTATGCTAACACTTGAAAAGTAGTTAATACAGTGTAAGTATGGCCACCATATACTAACTGCACAATTCGAGGTGTAGTTGCAGAGTGGTAGAAATGGGGAAAACAAATTACACCTTAGAAGGTTATGCTTACACTTGAAAAGTAGTTAATGCAAGTAGTAACTGCACAAGTTGTGGTGTAGTTGCAGAGTAGTAAAAATGGAAATTCGAATTACACCTTAGAAGTGTATGCTTACAATTGAAAAGTAGTTAATACAGCGTAAGTGTGGCTACCATATACTATGCTACATAATTTGAGGTGTAGCAGAGATGGAACTACTTCTTTTTAGTTTTATCAAATACACAAGTAAGTAAATGATGGTTTAATTGGATAAAAATGAAATGCAACTTCTGTGTAATTAAGACAAAAGAACAATACTGTTGTTTTATTTACCTATAAACTAAGTAATTTCAGATTCCTAAATTGCATGCCAAAGACATAATATGGACACAGCTCAGATGGTAGAGTGCTCGCTTAGAGTGTGAGAGGTCCAGGGATCAATCCCCTGCATCTTCAATGTTTTTTTTTATTTAATTAAAAATTTAAGGGTGCATACACCAGTGCAGCATACTTTGTACTTACACTTTGCAGAGTTGTGAATTATACAATTTCACTATCAGTATAAATTCCATTTACCCTTCCAATGTGATCGAAATTATCAAAACCCTTCAAAGTGTAAATGCAACATAAACTTTTAGATGAGTAATGAGGTTCAACACCTTAACAGTATACACTTCGTAACACTTGCAAAGCCTATAGTCAAATACAATACTTCGTAGGTGTAAATTCAGTGAAGTTTATTTGCAGTGTAAATAATTCTTGGCGAGACAATACACTACAAATGGGTTATTTGTTTTCTACACTAAATAACTGTACTAAATTTGGAACAAGCAATTACATGCACATATTTACATCTTTATTTCTAAGAGTGCATGTCGACCATGTGGGTGTCGACCATTTGCGAGTCGACCAAATGCGCGCCATGTCATGTCGACCATTTGCGTGTCGACCAAATGCGCGCCATGTCATGTCGACCATTTGCGTGTCGACCAAATGCGCGCCATGTCATGTCGACCATTTGCGTGTCGACCAAATGCGCGCCATGTCATGTCGACCATTTGCGTGTCGACCATTTACATGTCGACCAAATGCTATGTCGACCATTTACATGTCGACCAAATGCTATGTCGACCATTTGCGTTTTGACCGGAAGCTACCTTTCCTAGAAGTGACCCATTTTTTTCTCAACTGACATGAAGTTAGCTGTGTTTCAACTTCATGTCTAACAGTTGAGAAAAAATGGGTCACTTCTAAAGGTTAAAAGTCAAATTTTACAGAATTAAACTGGATTCGGACTAAGTACTAGAGCGTACTCTGCAACTTTCAAATTGAGTATTTGACGCTAACTCGAAAGGTTCAGAAAAGTTCAGAAAAAAAAGGCTCACTTCTAGAGGTCAAAAGTTCACCATAAACTTTGCCACACACCCATTTTATTATTTGACTACGCAAACAGATTTTTTCTAGGATGGACAGTTTGAGAGAAAATTCAACTTAACAAACTGATACTGATACCCTGTACCATGCCCTGTATACTGTATATATTTATTACTGTATGTATTTATTTATAAAGTAGGCTTAATAAATAAATAAAATTAATATTTTACAAAAAAAAAATAATAATAATAATTTTCAGCAAAAACTGGGCAATACTAAAACTCAAGAGTCAAAATGGCGGCAAAATTGTAATTGTTTGTACTTGTACATGACACGTTATATCATGGAGTTGACAGGCAACGCCGTTGCCTGATTGGTCCGTGTATATACACCTTACATACACTTAGTTGATTATATAAGCTACGGTAGTTCACTTAACCCAACCGACATACCGGCGAATACTCTAGGATCTCAGGTGGATTTAATTTTTTGTGAAATACGGTAATAATTGTTTTTAATCTAGATAACACAGAATGACACCGAACACAAGCATTAAAAGCAATCAGCGACGATCACTTTCTACAAATCTCTACAATTCGCGAAAAGAAGGTCAATTTGGAATAACTTTATTACAATGTAAAGACGGACCAATCTTCGCCCATAGATGTGTGTTGGAGGTTGGCAGAGTATGGCGGCCCATAAGGGCCATTTGAACTAATACAACATTTAACAAAAATAAACAGAAATCAAAAACAAAATAAAAACAAAACGATAATAAAACAAAAACAAAAGTAAAATAAAACAAAAAGTAAAACAAGAAATACAAAAATAAAAATAAAAAACAAAAATAGAATAATAAATCAAAAACAAAACGAATAAATAGAAATCAAAAATAAAATAAAAACAAAACGATAATAAATCAAAAATAAAATAAAAACAAAACGATAATAAATCAAAAATAAAATAAAAACAAAACGATAATAAATCAAAAATAAAATAAAAACAAAACGATAATAAATCAAAAATAAAATAAAAACAAAACGATAATAAATCAAAAACAAAAGTAAAACAAATTAAAAAGCAAAAGCAAATGAAAATAAAAATGAAATTACTTTTTTTTCGAAAATGCTTATGGCCCAGAAGGGCCAAGCTGCACAGCCCAGAAGGGCCAAGCTGCACAGCCCAGAAGGGCCAATTGTACGGTGCTCCATCTTTCAGGTATAGAGGGCGCTGTAGTATTGGCAAGCTTTTTCACCTATCGCCAGAGGACGCGACCGAGCACGTCTGCGTATGCGCAGTTATGTCGGTGGTTGGCAAAAGTCTGAAATTTCAATGGGATTTTTGACATTTTCCCCTTTATTGTCGGATTTTAATGCGGATTTTTTCAATACTCATCGGAATTAGGTAGTTTTCATCAAACTACTTGAATTTATATAAAAAAATTTATTTATAATGAGTAATTTTTAAATTTTGACCGATTTTGGTAAATAAATGCAAATTTGTGAGATTTCATCTGCATGTAGACAACAATATGTAAACTGAAGAACAAATTGTCAGGAAAATACAAGTTAATATAACATTAGTATACTGTTAATAGCAGATGAAATCTCACAAATTTGCATTTATTTACTAAAATCGGTCAAAACTTAAAAATTACTCATTATAAATAAAAAAATTTATATGAATTCAAGTAATTTGATAAAAACTACCGATGAGTATTGCAAAAATCCGCATTAAAATCGGAAAATAAATAAGAAAATGTCAAAAATTCCATTGAAATTTCAGATTCTGCCAACCATCGACATAACTGCGCATGCGCAGAGTGCGCTCAGGTGAAAAGGCTACACGTGGGTACTACTGTTACGGGATTTTCAACTTCCTTCCATTCCATTGTAATTTGTAATTTACAGCGCACAATAATAAAAGAAATTTTGCTCAAAACAATGATAGTGAAATATTGTAGACCCACGTTTGAATTGAAAAATCGCGCCGCACACGCCAATACTACAGCACCCTCTATACCTGAAAGTTGGAGCGCCGTACAATTGGCCCTTCTGGGCTGTGCACCTTGGCCCTTCTGGGCCATAAGCATTTTACGAAAAAAAAAGTAATTTCATTTTTATTTTCATTTGCTTTTGCTTTTTAATTTGTTTTACTCTTTTGTTTTTGTTTTATTTATCGTTTTGTTTTTATTTTATTTTTGTATTTTCTTGTTTATTTTTGTTTTATTTTACTTTTGTTTTTGTTTTATTATCGTTTTGTTTTTATTTATTTTTGGTATTTTCTTGTTTATTTTTGTATTTCTTGTTTTATTTTTGTTTTTACTTTTACTTTTTGTTTTTTGTTTTTATTTTATTCGTTTTTGTTTTTTATTTTTGTTTTTTGTTATTTTCTTGTTTTATTTTTGTTTTATTTTTACTTTTTGTTTTTGTTTTTATTTTTACTTTTTGTTTTTTGTTTTTATTTATT
>JH431734.1:45655-56644 GCA_000239455.1 Strigamia maritima | reverse complement strand
AAAAAAATAATAATAATAATTTTCAGCAAAAACTGGGCAATACTAAAACTCAAGAGTCAAAATGGCGGCAAAATTGTAATTGTTTGTACTTGTACATGACACGTTATATCATGGAGTTGACAGGCAACGCCGTTGCCTGATTGGTCCGTGTATATACACCTTACATACACTTAGTTGATTATATAAGCTACGGTAGTTCACTTAACCCAACCGACATACCGGCGAATACTCTAGGATCTCAGGTGGATTTAATTTTTTGTGAAATACGGTAATAATTGTTTTTAATCTAAATAACACAGAATGACACCGAACACAAGCATTAAAAGCAATCAGCGACGATCACTTTCTACAAATCTCTACAATTCGCGAAAAGAAGGTCAATTTGGAATAACTTTATTACAATGTAAAGACGGACCTATCTTCGCCCATAGATGTGTGTTGGAGGTTGGCAGTGACTATTTCCGTGCAATGTTCAGTCGTAACAACATCGAAAACAAAACCAATACGGCAACATTCTCGGACACATCAGTCGAAGTCATGAATATCATCATAAAACACATATACGAGCAAAAGCTTCCAACCCAACCAGAAATTGCGGGCACTGTAATACGCGAAACAATCATTGCCGCTGATAAAATGCAATTGAATGAGTTATTTGACGAATATTGGCCATTATATTCCACTCATATAACTTTAGACAACCTGTTAGACATCTGGCAGTTGGCGGATATGTTTAATCAAAACGGAACCATTGAAGTCATTCGAATATTTGTTTTAGAAAATTTAAATCAAATTTCTAGGAGTGATATTCCCGCGGACATCACAATGCGGCAATTGGAAAGGATCGTCGCATCTAATGAAGATGGATTGGCACCAGATAAATTGGGTGATTTTATCATTTTTCTCATCACTTGGGGGACAAAAAACAACACGATAAACGATGTATTCAAATTAATATTGAAATTTGACATAGAAAAGCTGCCTGATCGTGTACTTCGTGAACTTGTATCAAATAATTTTGTCATTCAATCAGAAACGATATATAACCTGCTAAGCAAAGAAGCTATTTCCAGGTGGATATCTATTACAAAGCCACGACTTCAAATTCACGTTTTTGAACTTTCTAAATTTAATCGGTACAGTCATTCAGTTTCTTATCTGAACGTGAAGAATGAGAGATGGATTACGACTACGACAACATTGATAGAAGATAATTTTTTTCCAGCAGTTTCGCTGACAGGAATATTATTTTTTCATCGACTCTGTAAAATCTATAAGTCTAAGTTTGTTATTTATGAGTATCTGACAAAATTGATAAAATTGGATGACCTATTGGAAGAACATACTTTAAATAGTAATTACGCCAGAAGCGAAACTGCGAATTGTAAGGAGATTTTCTTCAGATGGACTAATTTATCTTATGTCTGTTTTAACACTGAACTCAAGACGTTGCGATTAATAGATTTTAAGAGTTTTGTTGATTGTATCAAATGTATGCTTTTAGCAACTGATGGAAAATATTTTTTCGATGTTAGTGAACAACACATAAAAATTGTTGATACCGATTTGAACACTTGTATGACAAAAGAGAAATTACCGGGAAATTGGCAGAATGTGGCGAGTAAATTTCTCGATAACAATAATCCAACTAAATTGGTTTTTTTTCAAACATCTCCCAGTAGTTTTTTAATTTATGACATTCAAAGTGATTTTTGGTGGATAGTTGCAGCGCCAGATATTACGGGAGACGTTGTTATGTTTATTTTTTATGATAACGACTGCCTGATATTTGAAAAAACAAAAATCTCTTACAATGTGTACTCTTTAAGAACTATGACGAAAGTTCTAGAATACGTACCGACAAGTTTCTCTGATCGGATGTATTTTGATGCGAGTATCATTCAACCGTAACATTTTTGTTTCATTAATATTTTTATTTGTAAAGTGTGTGTGGATATGACCTAGGAAAAAATAAAATATTTTTTGAATATTTCTTGTGTAATTAGTAATGGAGATAGTTAATCTATACGTTTTTTGGTTTTTTTAACTTTGACTTGGAACAAAATTTGTAATAATATTAATACATATATTAATACATAGAAATAATATTAATACATTTTTCTAATTTAATTTGTCGTAAAATTAAATCATAATAAAATTAGATAAAAACATTTATTTGTTTTTACTCACAGGCGGCGCCATCACGGATTATTGAATAAAAAATTATTTTCAATTTAGGTAGAAATATCCATCAATATATATTAATATCATGAAATGTAAAAATCCAAAATAAAAGTGTAAAGCAGCTATATCTATAAACTTGCGATATAAACTCAAAATCCTGTTATTATCTTGCCAATTTATAAACGCAAAGATAAGAAATCCTTATCTGGATGTTTATTGATGATTAATCAAGACGAAATGCTAAATATCATCAAATTTATGTTTCTCATCATCATAAACATATTTTCGAGACTGACAGTCTTTCCGATATCACAACCACACAAATCAAAAGTCCCCAAGCCATGAAGGTGATAATTTTGTGATTTTGTTATCGATCCGAAGAATAAAATCGCTTATGAGCGTGAATTGAATTTTATATCAAACTGCGGTCTAGAGGACGTATCTGTTTACTGTTTTCGGAGTGATGTTGTAAAATCAGCACCACAAGGCTTTTAAAAAAATTCATCGTCATAACAAACAATCAAAACCAACGTAATCACTTTTAAGTAAAAAAATTTAGCTCAAGATCCTGTGAACAGGATATAATGGGGCATTTTTAGACACAGCAGAGTGGAAGAGAAATTGAGAGATTGCTTTGTGGACTTGGCAGTGGAACACAACTTTATCCGATGTCGGTGCTTCTTCATCGTAAATTGTAAAAATTATGGCAAAATAATTTTCGTTGGTCTTGTTGTTGTTGCCACTTTAAATTCCTAAAATTCGTCACCTAATTGTAAAATTTATCAATTTTTAGACTTGTAATGCAGAAACTTAAAACGTAGAAATCGTAGTAAGCAAAACACAAAGCAGCCGAATTCTTACGTACTTTACTTACGGATTTTAAAAATTGTACGGCTGTACGCGCGTCATTAAAATTAAAACGTCCCATGATCCTTCTGCGCCCTTTAAAAATGATTTTCATGTTTCATATTTTCTCAGCAGCAATTTCTTTTATTTCTTTTTATTCCATAAATAGAATCTTCTTTACCACAACAAAGTTACAAAATTCCTCCAAAAAAATTCCACATACAATCTATTGAAAAAGAAATTACACACATAAACCATTGTATAAATAAAACTTTCTGTTTTACAACAATTAACGAGAAAATTCTTGTTCTCGTCACAAAATAAAATCTTTAGTCTGTTGATCTACTAAAAAAATAAAAATGAATAAAAACGTGAATTAAATTAAAAACAAATAAATGATTATGATTCACGAATTGTGAAAAGTCATGCAAAACTCTTTAAACTGAAAAATAAACTATATGGAATAGAATGAAACATAAAAATTTTAAAAAATTAAAAAACTCAATTTCCATCTGTAGAATAACACAATCATTAACCAAATAATTTGCTGGGGTCAACAACTTCAATGGGAAAAATCTTTTATCTCCCCGAGAAAATGTTAACCCACGCTGTGTGGGCGCATAAATTATACATTTCTCTGCGGCCAAATCAAACTTAAAATCATTACAGCGATCAATTTGATCCCGTAACGTGAACCTTACTTGGAAGGTGCATGGCCACTTCAAGAATCTGTCAACTGGGCCTTCTACGATTTGAAAATACATTGACAAATATTGACCCCATGCTTGTCCGATCCCATTTGGACATACTAATACACACATGCAGTATCCTTGGTAAATGAAGGAATCTGTAAATAAAATGTGGTCGCTTCCAAGACGTGCATTTTCGTTTTTCTTTGAAAATTCCTCGAGTCTTACGACGAAAACAGATTCGCTACTGTTGATTCTTCCTTCGAGTATGCGATCTATACAGTTAAGTTGTTTTTTTTAGTAAGAAACTCAGTTTTTGGATTCATTAAGTATGTACATATTTGCACATGGATTGGTCTCAACTTTTTATATCACATATCAGTTTAAAAAAATTTAAAAATCAAACTTTTAGTGTAAAAATCTTCTTTTAGCTGATGTATTTACACAAAAAATAGCAAGAAATTTATAAAAAATTATATAAAAATGCACTTTTAAAATAAAAATTAGCAATTTTATAACAAAAGTGACAATATTTACACAAAAGTTGATATTGTTACGTATAATGCACTTTCTGCATCAAAATTTGCTTTTTTAAGTGCAAAAACACTCTTACGGAGTGAAATATACCACAACGTCGTATAAACGCATCGCCTTATTGATAATCCAAGTGTTAATACTTAATGAAACCATTAATATTTAAAAAAATATATTTTACAATTTTCCTCCTTAATTGTAGTTTTATCGAGAGCCCGTGAAGAACTAGAGCAAGATCTGAAAGAACTGGAAGAACTGGAAGAACTAAATAAGCACCTTGTGCTCCGTGAACTCTCCGATCCCTCCATTTCATCCGATTTCGTCGAGCTTCCTAAGGTGTCCAATCTCCCTGGAAATAAATTAGATAAAAAATTAATAATTTAAACATTGAAATAATAAAAATAAAAGCAAATTAAATCAACCGTCATCAATATATTGAAAAAGATCATCTTCCATTTGATCTTCATTATCATGACGGCAATTAAGATTCGACGAATCCCCATCAACTGCAAATAAAAATAAATAATAAATTTTAAATTTAGTTAATTGATGATTTATTTTTAACCTCCACTGAGCAACTCTAACTCCATCAACTCTTCTTCGGGAGCGTTTAGGTCAATGCAGTCCTCGTCTTCATGCTCCTGTATTTAACAATAAATCAATAATTATTATAATTTCTTATTTTAATTCATGTTCTTACATTAATCGTGACCGATACACGAATTCGGTCCAATGGGCAAATCGCATTGCCCGCTTCAATATAAACACAAGTGTTACAAAAGGAATGGCCACAAGAAAACTGGATAGTTTCCTGGAAAAGCCATAAACAACTGAAAACGAATGAAACAAAATTAACATATACAGTATTTTGAACAATACATTACGTCATTTCTCAAATAATTATGCTCACCTGTTACACGTCAACATTCTAAAACGAAAAAGAAGGAAGGTAAAAAATGGCGATGAAATGCGCACGAGCAGTGAGCGCGAGCTAAGAATACTTTTTAATTAAACAACAAGAAAAGCCATCTAGTGGCGAATTGACAAAAGCGAATTATTTCAAGCGTCGCTACCACAGAATATTATTTTTGCTTTATATCTTTTACAAGTTAGCAAAATTTGTAATTTTCAGATATATAAGACCTTTCAATTATAATGAAATCATCGGTAGAATGCGAAGGGAGCTCATAGTTAACGAATGTTGCGATCAAATCATGTTGTGCCAACAATGACAAAAAAGATGAGCAGATATTTCAGGAGTATTCCAAGAAACATGAATTACCGAGCCGTAACTAACACACTAAACAGAGGAATGGATCAGATGGTAAAACACAAGTTCGAATATTTGTTACAAAACAAAAATTTAAGCTGATGAACCACTACGAGTAAACATCAAGCCTCCGACGCAAATTAATAAATTGCCACAAGGTGCACCGAGTTCTGCAAACTTAGGTTATCATGAGTACCCAAACTTGCAGAGAGCTAAATTTGTGCGGAGAAATTATTACGATTGAATTCAAAATACAACACATCAACCGAGATGTCCATGAACATGAATGCATCGCGTTGGAAACTGCAGTATTTCTCTAGTAGATTCAAATTGTGAGAATTTGTGATTTAAAAAAGAAAAGAAAAAAAAAATCCTTTTATTGATATGACCAATTTTCTGTAAAATGTAATTAAAGCTAAAAAAAATAAGTCCTTGAAATAAACGTTTTTTAATTAATTGTTACATTTAGGGCTGTGACTACATCCAAAAAATAAATAATATACGCTAATTTTCATATTTGAATAATTTGATAGCTTTTAATCGTCAAAACATTGAAAACAAAGAAAAAAATTAATAATACAAGAGATATGTCATTTTTCAAACAAAAACAACCTCCATTTTGAGAATAATACAATCATTAAAGAAATAATCTTCAGTCATGCTATCAAATTGGAAAAAATATCTTTCTCCACGACAAAAAGTGCTGCCCTTTTTCGCAGGGTGATGAATAACGCTCTTCGAAGCGGGCAAGGTTAAATAATAATGATTCCTATCATTAATCTGATCAATTAAAGTAAACGTTAAATTAAATCGACACGGCCATTTGAGTTTCTCATCATTTGGCCCCTCCATAACTTGAAAATAAGCCGACAAATACAAGCCCTTCGCATCCCCCAAGCCATTGGGAGCAAGCAACAAACATGTGTGATAACCCTTAGAGAAAAAAGGCTCGCTAAACAAAACTTTTTTTTTCCATTTTCAGCATCGGCTTTAACGCGCGTAAAATTCTCAATTTTCCAAATATAAGTGAAAGATTCGGTGATAGCTTCGCTCGTAAACTTCATCACGATTTTCGGGTTTACATATTCATATTTTATCATGCTCTGATTGACATCTTCTTGCTGGATGTACTTCATTAATTCTTCATGTGAATTCCTTTTCACGGTTTTGTTGCCATCTTCACGTGAATACTTTTTCACGGTCTTGTTCACTTCTTCGTGCGATAAATTTTTTATTACGCTCTTGTTGACGTCTTCATTTGATGAATAAGTTATCACGCTATCATTTACATCTTCACGCGAATATTTCATAACGCTCTTGTTGACATCTTCATGAGGTATCGAATACTTTATCATGCTCTTGCTGACATCTTCATTTGATGAATATTTCGTCAAGCTTTTGTTGACATCTTCATTTGATGAATATTTCGTCAAGCTTTTGTTGACATCTTCATTTGATGAATATTTCGTCAAGCTTTTGTTGACATCTTCATTTGATGAATATTTCGTCAAGCTTTTGTTGACATCTTCATTTGATGAATATTTCGTCAAGCTTTTGTTGACATCTTCATTTGATGAATATTTTATCCCTCTGTTGTCAACATCTTCATTTGATGAATATTTTATCCCTCTGTTGTCAACATCTTCATTTGATGAATATTTTATCCCTCTGTTGTCAACATCTTCATTTGATGAATATTTTATCCCTCTGTTGTCAACATCTTCATTTGATGAATCTTTTATCACGCTTTCATTTATGCTTTTCGAATCACCACTCGACGATGCCTCGCTTCGCACGTTTTCAATGACATCAACTGCAAGAAACAAATCAAAAATTTTAAATTTTTTTAGCTTATTTTTTTTTTGGTATTATTCAAGTTAAATCACCTATACGAATTGATAGTTCACCCAAAATGTTTTTGATGCTGTCAATGGCGTCGTCAATTAGATCCGTGAGCGAATCAATCGGTGTGGAACGAGCGGCTAAAATTAAAAAAAAAATATATATATATATAAATTATCTCAATTTCAATTTTGATATAAAAATAGTTATTATTAAATACGTACATCTGTTGCTAGCTGGTTGCTGATTAAATAACGTCTGCGTGCCTTCGTGGAACTCGTTTAGAACATCTTTGATTTGTTGTTCGGACAACTTCACGTTAATTGAGTCGTCGGAAGCAGCGGTTTCTCGTATCATTTCTTTGCACTGTTTTATACTTTTCCTAGAGAGATAAACGGATTAAAAGGTTTTCGATTAATCACTATAGTTTATGTATGATATTATATGTAATACTTAGTTAAGATACAAAGCAAATAAAGTCATCCATTAAACTCTCGCCCTTCTCTACGCAAAACGTGACAGGAAGCTTGTTTTACAAATGTTGTTTGCCGACTGTTACAAGTAAGAAATGAATACTAATTGAATCCCTCAAAAAATGAGTGTTATTTAGTTTTAATTTTGATTTTACTTGCCGGAATAGGTTATGCCGACCTCGCTGCTAAGAGTAGCTTGTGACGCAGACTGGTGACAAGCTTATGAAATGACGACTTCTTTTGCGATTGTAGCGCTACCTTTTATTGTAAAACTTTCTGAATAACCGATGACTACGGTACGTATGTATATGACTGCTTTGGCATGATTATCATCCAGTAACTGATTTTGTAAACTTTATTTCAGGTCGTTCAACACTACAAACAAGCTAAGAAAACAGTCATTTTTAAGCAAATCGAAAGACTGCATTGAATGTAATGTTTAGAGGATTGACGAAGACTGTATAGTGTATGAATGTAAGGTAAAATATTTTTTATTATTTTACAAGCAACAGCCAATAGAAAACACAAACAATAAGAAAAAAGTAATCTAAAAACCTTAAAAAAAATTCACTAACACATTATAGGAACTCATTTTACTTAAATTTGGATGTTGCGAATAATAGCTTAAAAGTGAGGGTCCATTTAAGTACGGTAACCAATCATTATCAGAATGGCGCTCCTGCTCGAACCTCGCTTCTCATTATGAAATAACACCCTACAAATGACATAGTAACAATTTTGGGCATATGATTTCATTTAAATTATTGTAAGTAATAATTGGTTTTTCATGTTTGATGATAATTTTGTAATGTTGTGGGTAAAATGTGCTAAAAATTCAATTTGGAATGGATTATTTTTCAAAGGGTAGCAATGATGGGCTCCCGAGTTGAAATACGGCATGGATACATAAGTCCACCACAAATTGTCACTAAAAAGATATGAAGCGATAGCTGATAGTTCTTCAATTGATCTTCAGTCGTATTACAAATTTACGTCTAATATCTTAGTCATATTTGTCCAAGATCATAGTTGGGTTTATTGTTGCTGGCTTTCTTGCTTTACTACCCATAAATATACAGGATGATTTTGGAGTAAACCAAACTTTTTTTTCAATCACTTGATTTTCTGTAAATTTTTTTCATGTTTTTCCTGAATTTGTGCAGATGGTTTTTCAATTTTTCTCATAATTTTTAAGGAAAATATTTTCATTGAATTATTCTTTTAGACTATAATTAGACTTTGCTCTACAACTTTTTAATTGAGTATTTGGCGCTAACTCGAACGGTTAAAAAGTTAAGAAAGCAATGGTTCACTTCTAGAGGTCAAAGGTCAAATTTTATATCGCCATTAACTTTGCCATACCCACTTTACTATTTGACTACGCACACAGATTATTCCTGTAAGATAGACAGTTAAAACCCTTAGTTGGGACACCGTGTACATGGTAAAGCATCGGATATTCGGATGTCAAATAAACACAGTAGATTTTCTATGATGTCATTCTTAAGGACCAGTCACTTTAGATGGAGTTTAAAATTAAACAGACTTATCTGACCAATCACAGAGAATAGTGTGTTGTTTATTTACCAAGAAAAGAATTCTGGATCCATATTTATCACATGATGTTTTTTTGTGGTTTTGATTATTACATAATTATATTTGTTGTTGATGAATTTAATGTCACAATAAGAGCCAAGAGAGGTAGGTGTGTAGTGGTTGTTATGATGACTTTAATTTTACATTTACTTCTAATCAAGATTCAAGAGTGATTCGGCTTGTAAACCAATAAAATTAGCTAAGTAATTGATTTTTCAAAAATTAAAATTTACATTTTATTTACGTATTATTTTAAATTATTATCACAACGGAGGATTTTACTGTAAGTGTACTGATGGTGAAAACTGAGAATGTTTAATTTTGTGTAATACGGTACTAATATACTACAATTGTGTATAATTAAATGAAATATACATAGAGATTTAACAAGAGTAATAAAGATATAATAAAATTATGCCAATATTAATTAAATGGGATTTCTAATAATTTAAATGTGATTTAAAGAGAGTGAAAATTCAATTTACTTTTGGTAACTTTTAACTGAGATTTTTAGAGAAGAATTCGAAAAGATTCAAGTGAGATTTATGTAAAGATTCAAGTGAGATTTATGTAAAGATTCAAGTGAGATTTATGTAAAGATTCAAGTGAGATTTATGTAAAGATTCAAGTGAGATTTATATAAAGATTCAAAAAGATTCAAGTGCGATTTACATAAAGATTCAAAAAGATTTAAGTGAGATTAAAAAATATTACAACTACTAAATATTGCTACTTTTTAAAATGCAGATTTGGGGATCTATTTTGAAGATTTGGGTAAATGTCAAACTGCTTTTTTATGTTTTAAATTTTAATACTTGTCTAAGATTGTCTTGGAAATTTTAAATTTAAGGGGTCAAGAATTAATTTTGATATCTTACTACTCTTTTAAATGTCTCAACCTTACCCAAATCCTCTATTAGTGACATTTAACCAGCATGAGCCTAGGTTCCCACACACAAAAAAACGCGCGATTCCGTTTTGCGTTTTGCCTCAAAATCGTGCTATTTTTAAAATTGAAATTTTTTCTATGTTTTTCTGTGTTTTTGCTGCATGTGGAAACCTAGAAAAATTTTAAAATTTTAATAATAGCGCGATTTTGAGGCAAAACGCAAAACGAAATCGCGCGTTTATTTGTGTGTGGGAACCTAGGCTGACCTAGGTATTTTTTAGAGATTGTTGATTTTTTTGAAAGTGTATACAATAACCGACTCTCCAAGTCGAAATAGGCCAGGGATGCTCAACCCTAAAAAGAGGCCCAAATTGCCACCAACATCGCAGATAAAAGATATAAAACTGTAGTTATAATTTTCTTCAATTTCCTCGATCACATCACATCATTATCGAAGTAAAATGTTAATAACGTTTCATTGGTTGGGTAAATTTCAATCATTTTCAGGTGATCAGTGTAGATCATTTCGTCGCATATTTTCGGGCACTTGCATTGTTTTAAATAATTAAAAGACACACTCAAAAGACGTAATTGGTTGTATGCAACGAGTGCTTCGTCTCCATTAGCGCATAAAGACAACTCCAAAAGTGAAGTCAGGGGTAATCT
>JH431734.1:23934-45635 GCA_000239455.1 Strigamia maritima | reverse complement strand
GTTGTTTATTTACCAAGAAAAGAATTCTGGATCCATATTTATCACATGATGTTTTTTTGTGGTTTTGATTATTACATAATTATATTTGTTGTTGATGAATTTAATGTCACAATAAGAGCCAAGAGAGGTAGGTGTGTAGTGGTTGTTATGATGACTTTAATTTTACATTTACTTCTAATCAAGATTCAAGAGTGATTCGGCTTGTAAACCAATAAAATTAGCTAAGTAATTGATTTTTCAAAAATTAAAATTTACATTTTATTTACGTATTATTTTAAATTATTATTACAACGGAGGATTTTACTGTAAGTGTACTGATGGTACACGGATCCCAATTCTCCTTTGATGCCCCCCTATTATGAGCATTAGGGTTTGTGTTCTTATTTAACTGAGAATGTTTAATTTTGTGTAATACGGTACTAATATACTACAATTGTGTATAATTAAATGAAATATACATAGAGATTTAACAAGAGTAATAAAGATATAATAAAATTATGCCAATATTAATTAAATGGGATTTCTAATAATTTAAATGTGATTTAAAGAGAGTGAAAATTCAATTTACTTTTGGTAACTTTTAACTGAGATTTTTAGAGAAGAATTCGAAAAGATTCAAGTGAGATTTATGTAAAGATTCAAGTGAGATTTATGTAAAGATTCAAGTGAGATTTATGTAAAGATTCAAGTGAGATTTATATAAAGATTCAAAAAGATTCAAGTGCGATTTACATAAAGATTCAAAAAGATTTAAGTGAGATTAAAAAATATTACAACTACTAAATATTGCTACTTTTTAAAATGCAGATTTGGGGATCTATTTTGAAGATTTGGGTAAATGTCAAACTGCTTTTTTTGTTTTAAATTTTAATACTTGTCTAAGATTGTCTTGGAAATTTTAAATTTAAGGGGTCAAGAATTAATTTTGATATCTTACTACTCTTTTAAATGTCTCAACCTTGCCCAAATCCTCTATTAGTGACATTTTATCAGCATAACCTAGGTATTTTTTAGAGATTGTTGATTTTTTTGAAAGTGTATACAATAACCGACTCTCCAAGTCGAAATAGGCCAGGGATGCTCAACCCTAAAAAGAGGCCCAAATTGCCACCAACATCGCAGATAAAAGATATAAAACTGTAGTTATAATTTTCTTCAATTTCCTCGATCACATCACATCATTATCGAAGTAAAATGTTAATAACGTTTCATTGGTTGGGTAAATTTCAATCATTTTCAGGTGATCAGTGTAGATCATTTCGTCGCATATTTTCGGGCACTTGCATTGTTTTAAATAATTAAAAGACACACTCAAAAGACGTAATTGGTTGTATGCAACGAGTGCTTCGTCTCCATTAGCGCATAAAGACAACTCCAAAAGTGAAGTCAGGGGTAATCTGTTGTTTTAGACCGACAATTAGACCGACAATTAGACTCGAGTGAAATATATATGTTTCTTATTTACCTAAATTGACTGGTGTTTTTATGTAAGTTTTCAAAGCAGTTTTTCTTGCACTCGTTTACAACTCGATTTGTATCGCATGGGGTCTTGGTTTGATTTAAAATTTTGAACTGTATATATAATTAAATTTGTTAGTAGTATATCAAGTACAATTTTTTTTATTGCAAAACTGACTCACTCTTTTAGCTGATATGCCATACATAACACTGTCGAGATTTTTATGAGATTTGAATTCTGTTACTGCTTTGTAAGTCACAATATCGTCGTCATTGTGCAGCATAAACTATTAAATTAAAACAGTTCTAATGTCAAGTGATTCTGGTTTTTATGTTATTATTTGTTTATACCGTAATAACTTTGTTATCACATAGTAACAAGTTGTTTTTGAATGAAAAGATTAATTTTAAATCGTCATCTTGAACAAGATTTTCTGAAAGTGAAAATGATAAATAGGCGCATTCAATTAGTCCGATTTTCTCGCTATCGTCGATTTCCCCGTTTTCTGTGACCGGATGTAGACGCATTTCGCGTTATATTGTTGAAATCCGATTTGCTAAAATCGGATTACTGAAATCGATAAAAAAGTTGCTTTCGACGGCTATAGTCGATTTTGCATGCCGACATCTTGGATTTCAGCTAGATCGACTCTCGTGGTAATATCGCTTTAAGAATTTGTTCCGGATAAAGAAATATGATCAGGAATTAGTGCTCAGAGCAGTCAGAAACTATTTTCATAATCGGCGAAATCTGACTAATTCAAACCTAAAATCAGATTCCGTGGATTTCCGAAATCGAGGAAATCTGATTACCAAAATCGGATAAGTAATTGAATGCACCTAGTGTCAAGAAAATGAAATAACTAAAACTTAAACTTACTGTAAGAATAGGTGTTACCTATCCCCTGTGTGCCTTGCTGTGTTAGTTTTCTGAGGAAATGTAGGCAGATCCTAAAATCAGTTTTTTTTCTTCAATTAATTATTTCTGTTTCCAGAATTACTCAAAAACAAAACTTTTTATACCGTTAAATTTAAAGCTGTTGACAATGTCCCATTTACAGACATTAGGGTCCATATGGTAGAAATATTAAGAGTATTATTTATCAAACTTAGAGGATGTACGTCGCAAAAACTTGAAAACTTTCTTTCAATTGATTTTTGGCGTCGCAACTCAACCAAAGGAATGTAGTTGCCATTCGGGGGACATAGAGTAATGGATGGAAACTTAAAAGATGAATTTCGAATTAAACTGACTTTGGTCTCAATGGGTAGAGATAAAAAAAAAGTTGAATTGATCGTAAATTTGATAAAAACAAGCGATGGTGCTGAATGAGATGACTAGAAAGCGCAGGAAATTATAAAAAAACCTTTTTTTGAGTTTGCGTCTGGAAAAGCAGTTTCTGGAAAGAATAGGAAAAAAATTGAATATTAGTCTCATTGAGTCAATAATTTCACTTGCTTACTACTTTTCCGGTTAGAGTTGTTCTGAAATCTAGTAACTAATTGTGATGGCTTAATTTTATTCATCATTGGAATGCATTGTTCTGAATGCATACGCAACAAATGACTCTCCGAGTTGAAACAAGGCAGGGATGCTCAATCCCAGAAAGAGACCCAAATTTCCACCAAAATCACACATTAAAGATACAAAATTGTAGCTGTAATATTCTTCAATTGTTTCAATCACATTATCATCAAAGTAAATGTATAACAATGCTGGGTTTAATTCATTCACCCTTTTAAATGGATTGACCATTTTCAAATGATAGGTGTATATTATTTCGTCGCATATTTTCGGACAATTGCATTTTTTCAAATAATTAAAAGACGCAGTCAAATGAAGGAGTTGATTGAATGCAAGAAGTGCATTGTTTTCATTGGCACATAGTGGGATTTCCGGAGAAGAAGTCAAGGGTAATCTGAAGTTTTCGACTGTCAATTGTACAAAAGAATGTATTTTTTTTATTTATTTACCTGCACTGATTGATATTTTTCAGAGCATTCTCAAAACACTTTTTTTTACATTCGTTTACAATTATATTTGTATCACACGGTTTGTTTAGACGATTCAGAATTTTGAACTGTAATGAAATGTTGTATACGGTAGTATAAACATGGTCATTTCATTTCTAATGAAAAGTACTAACTCTCTTAGACGAAAAACCGTATGTAGTCATCATGAAAGGTTTCTGCACTTCAAATCCATTGACTGGTTTGTAAGTGACAATGTCATCATCATTGTGTATTATAAACTAATATAAAATATCGAACAATTTTAGGTAAATTCTCATTATGTTTAATTTTTTTTTGTACTGAGCTGCTGGAGTTTTTGGTACAATGTTTGAAGGACGCACGAAATCCAAACATTAACAGGAAGTCATTTTTTTTGAAAGCGAACAAGATTTTCTAATAATACGAGTATTTACAGATGCAAAATTAATATTTAAAAAAATTAAGAATTTTGAACTTACCAAACGAGTACGTATTACAAGTGCCCAGAATTGTCCTGGTGTCTGTTTTGAGTGTAAATAAAGGCGGATCTTTTAAAATAGCATCTGTTAACATTCTGAACCTCTGTTGAAAATAGAAAGATGTTTTGTGTAATGCATAAAAGCATTTCTCATTATACGTAATTTCTCACCGAATAATCTAATGCCATAATTTTAGTAATAGACATAAGATCCCATAGAGTAGAAATGTTGAGAGTATCAGTCGAGCAAGGCAGTCGGATGAACATCGCAGAAATGTTTGAGCTTTCTTTCTTCGGCTGTTTGGATTCGTCTTTGAAGCAAAGTGATGTAGTTACCCATGCTAGGACACAGCGTTATAGATGGGAATTTAACGCTGGAATTACGAATTAAACTGACTTTGGTTTCGAAGGGTCCGGATAAAAAAAAGTTGAGTCGATCGTAAGTTTGATACGAACATGTTGCAGCACAGGATGAAATTAATAGAAACTGCAGCAACTTATAAGCGAAGCTATTTTTAAAGTTGTCAATCTTACAGTTACACTTATTACAAAAGGCACTTTTCTTAACATTTCTGTAAATCACGTACATATTCTGTGTAACGGTGAAATGGGAATTTTAAAAATTAGCGCTTACGACTAAATTTTGTAACTTTATTAATTACTTTTTTTCTGGGAGGGATTGACGTTCTCAGATGTTGCAACTAATTGTGGTGGCTTTATTTTGTTCAATTTGGAATGGATTGTTTTGAATGAATAAACAATGACTGACTCTCCAATCTGAAACACAGTGAGAATGCTCAATCCTAAAAAGAGACCAAAATTGCCACCAACATCACACAGGAGAGAAATGAAATGGTAACTGTAATGTTCCTCAATCAGATTATCTTCAAAATAGATGGATAAGATTGTTTCCGGTTTTGATTTATCGGAATATTCGATCAGTTTGAAATGTTCAGTATACATAATGTTGTCGCATATTTTCGGACAATTGCATTCGTCCAAATAATTAAAAGACAAGGTCAAATAATTGAGTTTTTTGACTGTATCATATGCATCTTGAACTTTTGCACGTAGCGGGACTTCCGTAAGAGAAGTCAAAGGTAATCTGTAGTTTGATTACCGTGTCAATTACATTTTACATGAGTGGGAACATTTTGTTTATTTCTTGTTTACCTGCATTGACTGATGTTCTTCAGATGTTTTTCAAAGCAGTTTTTTTCACATTCGTTTACAACTTTATTTGTATCGCACGGTTTTCTGGTTTGATTCAAAATCTTGAACTGAAATGGAATGTATTATTGTTAACCGGTGTATGTATAATTAAAAATATGTTATATTAACTCTTAGTGCGGATAATCCATACACAGCTTTGATTAAGGGTTTCAGTAATATGCTTCCACGTGCTGCTTTATAAGTTACAATGTCGTCGTCGTCATTGTGTATCATAAACTTTAATGAATAATTGTTTTACTTTCAAATTTTTAATTTTACTTAATTATTAGACGGTTTGAGCTTTCACGAACGTAATTTTTTTAATTACGAATGTTATATAAATACGAGATTTTAAAAATTAATCTCGTATTTAATTTAACATTCGTATTACGAATGAACGAGATTTATTTTTCAAGTCGTTCGTATTTAAGTTGATAATACGAATGCTCGGCACATGCGCAGTGTGCAACAAAACTTCGCACATGCGCATTGATCTGGAATTTGAAGCGAGCGTGGCATCCATCTTGCTTTTCAGCGGCGTGTTGTATTTTCAGTAGGTTTTTAGTAATTCCAGGTTAGTAATTTGTTTACAACTAACTATTTTTTATACAAAGATATCATTAGACACACATATTTTGAACTGGAACGTTACCATCTTTGCAAGACATGTTTCTCGTTCATTTGTTTATTTCGTATCGTTCGTATTCAATTGTTTGTGCAAGCGCAATCTGAAACAATTTTAATAATTACGAGACACGAGATAATTAATAAAAATGAATTTATTTCATATTTATTAATTATCTCGTGTCTTGTAATTAAATCTCGTTCGTGAAAGCGCAAACCGTCTATTTATTCTAATACTACTAATACTAATACTACTAATAATACTTTCTATTTCGACTTGTATGCTTTTAGAATGGAATCTTATTTAGGATTCAATTCTACGTAGAGCAAAAGAGACTACTTCTTCGATAGATGAAATGTAATTTGATTTATTTCTTAACGTCTCAACAATCCCTCGAGGGAAAATGATGAGACCATTGTTTGGTATTAACAAAAGAAGATAAAATGACTTTTTTTGTTTATGTTAATTACTTTTATCATTTTTATAGTGGAGTAATACTCTAAACTCTATTTAACAATTCGTGCACAAAACTCCTATTGGTTAATGACCTATGGATTGTACTGAAAGTATACATTGTGGTATCTTATTATATAATCCTCTAGTTGAGCGAGTTGAAAAATTATTGCTTTGTAGTTCCAAAATGTGCGTGCCATTGTTAACAAACGAAAACGCTTGAAAAGATTTTAAAAAAATTATTTACATTTGGGTTTTTGTATTGTTGCGCACATTTTTTGGCTACAAAACAATAGGGGTATTCAGAAACTGTCGCATAAGTGGGCAAATGCATAAGTGTGAAAGTGTGATTTCACACTTCAAGAGTCACTATAACATAACATGAGGCCTTTGAGACTTCTGGCGCGTGTGGGAAATCACATTTTCACACTTACGCATTTGCGCACCTATGCGACAGTTTCTGAATACCCTTATTGATTTTTTGACTCAGCACGACTAGGGGATTAAAATAAGATACCACAATATATACTTTCAGTACAATGCAAAAAAGTTCACTCTTCAGTTTCGTGAACGAATTGTTGGATAGAGTTTACGGTGTTGTCTCTCATCTCCTTTTAGTGGAAGAGGCAGTACGTACTTCCTCAGTGTTCAAACTACATTCTGAATTTTGTACCTACAATGGTCTCAGCTAAAAAAATCTCCCGGTTGTGGCAATACATATAATTTTTTTAATAAAGTGACAAGATGGGTCACAATAGTACTTATCATTTAAAAGACTTTACAGAGACTTGTCTTGCCCTCCATCACTTCCTCTCTCGAAGAACCGCCAGTTCTCACCGATCCACCCCATCTGCATCTAAAAAATAACTGTCTCTGTCTGGATGGCAGATAGAGTTCTTGTCTCCACTGTCTTAGACGTGAGTTGGGTCTTCGTATTAGCTGGTTCTTCAAACTTGTTTGGTGGCCTTGGCTGCCTGCGCTTTAATTAGACTTCTTGTGAGCTTTTCAAGGCATTTCTTGGTGCTGGGTGCAATTGGCAGGATTGTGCAGACATTGTCCGATGTCCTTGGTGCCTGCACAAACCCTGATGATCCAGCTGTGGTGTTCAAGCCGTAAGAATACTTACCTTTGGCTCATTGGGCACAATGGCTCCCCTTTGGATTAAGGTGATTTCTTGAAAGGGCAATTTGATCAGCTTTTGTCTTCTATCATCAATGGGCATAAGATTCCAGGGGACCTTCCGGAAAGTTTAAACGACTTGGGTTTCAACTTAGGCTTTAATGAGTATTGGGTTCTTTGGTTTACCCATCTCAACTGATTCACATGATACTGGGTCGATTCTTGCGGTCTTCACAAGAGACTTCATAAATAACTTCTTTTTTTCTTCACTATTTTTGCGTGTACCCAAAGAACGCATCCACACCGCAGCTCCTTTAGCAAATGTCCTGTTTGGAGTGCCTCGAGCTCCATCTGAAATGGCTTTAAAGCTGGGCTTCAAACTATCTAAGTGTGTCTTGAAATGGCTTCTTAACATCAACACAGCGGAGGAAAATCCATCTGCTGCTTGCGTGCTTTGTTGATGAAATAAGAACTTATCCAGTTGAAATTGGATGTTGGTCATTCCAAGCTTGGTCAGTTTTCTTTTAAAGATCTGAACTGCACCTTTTTGCCCTTCCATTCGACTGTGAATGATACAACCCCGCGACATAATGTTAAGTCCACTCAAAAAATTGGACTTAAAAGTTCACAAAAACCTAAAATTTAGTAATAAATTAAACAGATAAATAAAATCTTTTTGCATCATCAGAAAGCACCAATCATCAGAATAAGGCTACTAAATAAACCAAAAATAACTGAAAATTTGTTAACTATAGCCCAAGTTACAGGGATGTTTGTTTTGTCAACAGCAGTCATAAAGTTAAGTCCACCGTCAACACGAGACAAAAAGATAAGTCCACATGCAACTAATGCTTTGCTGCATTGTCCTATGCTTTCAAAATGTCATTGAAGTGCAGCAAAGGCGCTTCAATGTTTCAAGCAAGTATAATTATGCGTGAGTGCTTATACAGCACAGAAGCAAGTTCTGTACACATTGTTAAAGGTACTATTAACTCAGAAATGCACCAAAAATATTTCAAACTTTCATTTTGCCATCAGTTGTATCCTGGTTATCAAGAATTCATCTTTCAACAAGATGGCATAACAATGTCATATAACTAATTCAACTAAGGTATGACTTCAATTCTAATAAGTTCAGCGTCTATCAAGGCCAAATAGCCCAAATTTATCATTAATTTATCAATACTTAAAAATAAATTTGAAAAAACATTTTTTGAGATGATAATATACACTAAAAATCAATTGCATTAAATTTTCCACTGGGAATGAGCTGGAATAAGTCAAGAATCATTTAACATGCATATGGCAAGCGGGCCACGTTGCATGCAGGACATTTTGAAAACATAGGACGATGCAACAAAGCATTAGTTGCATGTGGACTTATCTTTTTGTCTGATGCGTATAGAGTCATTTAGGTGGGCGCCATTTAGGTGCGTCAAAATAGGCGGGTAAAAATAGGCGGTAGGACTTTTAGGCGGACAGTCAAACTGACGGGGAGTCATTTAGGTGGGTGCCAAACTGACGGGAGCCAAAAAATTAAAATAATAAAATTTAAAAAATTTAAAAAATAATAAATTATTTTATTTATTTATATTATTAAACTAAAAACAAAAAAACTAGAAAACAAAAAATCTAAAAAAACAGGCAAAACCCTGAGCATGTTATTAGACAAATCAGTAACTACTGATGTCCTTGATGAAGTATGAGTAGCAGTGATTGTTGTCATCCTGTTCTTCATTTCATCAACAGCTTTTCGTGCTAAAAATGTTGCAATATTCCCACTGTGTGTGTTCCGGTTGCTTGTCAGCTACGAGCACAAGTCCATCAGTAACCACGCATGCTTTGGATTTATACTTTACGTATGTAAGAAATCGACAATGCCATGCAGTAGTACCGATTACATTATCATGCTCTTTCACATATTTGAATCCACAGTAAATTAAAGTTTTTTGACCATGAGTGCTTATCCCATACTGCAATTGTGCTGCCATTATTTATTCGGTCGCAAAGATCAGTAGGCCCATTCAAAAACTCAAGCACGACTCGTGCCATGACGCATAGCACGAGATTCTCGTGCCATCTTGATCATGTGACTTGCGTTACACCTGTATTACGAGTGACATGACCAAGGTAGCACGAGAATCTCATGGCACCCACCTAAATGACACCCACCTAAATGACACCCACCTAAATGACACCCGTCATATTGTCGCACGCCCATTTGTCGCGCATGTTCAAATGTCTGCCCGTCTGTTTGACTGCCCGTCTGTTTGACTGCCCGTCCGTTTGACTACCTGCCCAATTGGCATCCGCTCATTTGCACCCCCCCATGTGACGCCCGCCTATATGGCATCCACCTAAATGACACCCATTCGTCTGATGTTGACGGTGGACTTAACTTTGGGACTGCCGTTGACAAAACAAATATCCCTGTAACTTGGGCTACAGTTAACAAGTTTTTAGTTATTTTTGGTTTATTTAGTAGCCCTTTTCTGGTGCTTTCTGATGGTGCAAAAAGATTTTTTTTATCTGTTTAATTTATTACTAATTTTAGGGTTTTATGAACTCTTAAGTCCAATTTTTTTAGTGAACTTAACATTATGTCGCAGGGTTGAATGCTGGTGAGAAAAGGTCCCTGTTTGGGTGACATTGAAGTATTCTTTGAATACTTTCTATTATCAGCCCATATGCTCTTAGAATGGATATATATACCTGTAGAATGGAATCTTATTTAGGATTCCATTCTAGAGCAAAATCAAAATGATGTTTCTCTTTGAATGAATATATTGACTCGTGCCAACAATGCCGTGACGGAGAAACATGAGACCATTAGAGTGCAAATAACTATTTTATACTCTGGTATATCTCAAACGCTGTTGCTTGTGGGCATCACAAAGATTTGATATCGCTGACTTCGGACGCTGCGCCTTCAGATCCTACTGCTGACTTTATAATTGCAGCTTCAAGGGTCAGGTTATCAATTTCAAGAATCTGTTGGAAGGTGGCATTTGTGGGTCGACTATTGGCATGTCGACCATGTGAGTGTCGACTGGATGCATGCCATGGCATGTCGACCATTTGCGTGTCGACTGGAAGCTACCCCACCCTCGTATGCTCTTGGAATAGAATTCTATTTAGGATTCCATTCTACTAAAGCAAAAAATCTAGAGACTTCTTTGAAATGTAAAAGATTAGACCATGGTTTGGTATCAAAAAAGAAGCTAAAATTGCTTCTTGTTTATGCTTGTTTATGTTCTAGCGGAATAAATACTCGACATACATACATACATACCCAAGTCATGCCAGAGCTACAAAGTGGCAGATTATTGTGGAACGTGAAAATTAACTTAAAATCATCTTTTTGAAAGGGGACAATATTTTCTAAGTGATAACAAATACGGTACCAAATTATTACAAGACGACAAAAAAAACTTTGGACTTTACCGTAAGAATACGTGTTACAAGTGCCATACGTTGTCTTTATATCAGTTTTGACCGAAAATAAAGGCAAATCATTGAATATTTTTTCACCTGTTGCCAATCTCAAGTCTTTGGATTTCTGTAAATAATTCAGAAGAGAGTTTTTTGTAATGTTTTAAATTGAATTATAATATTTTTACTGAGAATTCAAAAGTCGTGTTCAATTTTCCATCAAGGGACATGAGATTCCATATGGTAGAAATGTTGAGAGTGTCAAGCAAAGTAGCAGGATGTACAAAGCAGAAATTTTTCAGTTTTCTTTCTTTTGCTTTTAGTGTTGCCAAATCAACCAAAGGAATGTAATTTTGTTCGACGGGACAGAGAGTTAAAAATGGGAACTTGACGGACGAATTGCGAATTAATTTGACTCTGGTCTCAATTGGTCGAGATAAAAAAAATGTTAGTCTATCGTAAGTTTGATACAAACAAGTAATGGCACTGAATGAAATCACTAGAAACCAAAGGAAGTTACGAACAAATCTTTTCTTTGATTTGTCACTCTTGAAGGCGTTCACTTTATCTCTACGTTGATATTTAGTGATTGATGTTACTTTTCTGGCATTTATTTTATTTGAATACACTGTTGAAAGAAAAGTGTTTTAAAATTTGCCTCTTTGAATAAATTTATTGATTTTACTTTTCTGATCAGAACTAGACAAATTTTTATTATTTTGTTTCAATATTTAACTGAAATGACTATATTTAGAAATACATTATTTGAGTTTAGCAATTAATTAATGAAAATAATTGGAAAAACATATTCCACATGACAACTCATATGATCATCTAATCTAACCTAAAACTGCTTGTGTTTATGAACGAAATTCTGTTTAAAGTTATATATCCTTGCAAATAATCTGAAGCAATATTATTAACCCTTCCAATGCGAAATTAAACGCTTAACCCTCAGAAGCCTATCCTATGGGACAATTGACACAGGCAATAGTTCTGAATACAAATTTTTTTTCAAAAAATTTTTCAAAAAATCTGAAATTTTCTGGAGCTGTTCAAAAAGTGGTTTTACATACACTCAATTTATTTGGTAATTTTCAGACTTATTAAAAAAAAGTTATTGTAAAGAGAAAATATGAGCCCCTTAAAATCTCAGCTTAAAATATTTGCTGTTTTCACTGCATTTTTTCTTTTTAATCAGAGCGCTTTTAAAATACAACACCACCTATATGCAAAGTAGAGAATAAACAAAGCAGTTGGCACATGTTCAGTTCACATTTTAAATCAAAAATTGCAATTATTTGCACTAATTGGAATTAAAATTAAGTTAATATACAAAATTATTATAAATAAATGATTAAACACCTTGCATGCTGTTCAAATGATCACATTTTGACCGAGTGTCTTGATTTTTACAATCGGTGACACCTAGCATCAGTTGGTAAAACCATGGTAACCATGGTAACAGCACTAAAGCGCTTCAACTCAGAGTATATAAAACATGTCAATTGACACCACTAATAGGTCTTTGCATTGACCCAAGGCGTCTGAGGGTTAATTACGCCTTCGCTACATGCGATTTTGAAAATAGTTGCAGAACCACACACGAGTACAGTGCTTTTTTTGGAGGGAGTATGTTAAATACATTTCGGAATAGAGTTTAATACCCTAACTACGCTGACAATACAATTGGTATTTGTTGGTGCCTTCACAAATTAAAAGTTGTATGTATTTTTTCAAGATAGAATTATTTCACCGATTTTTTTCTTAATTCGAAGCTAACACTTGTATTCTACTCAATGATCATTGATTCTACCTTAGATCAATAAACAGCGACAGGACTACGTGACCAGAAAGGGCATAGCCTCTTTTGAAAACGTAATATTATCGTGACTGCTATGTGCTGAAAGGATTAACAATATCTAAAACAAAATTTACATTCAGTTTAAACGATTGCTTTGGCACAATCGCATTCAGAAACAAGTTGATTCATCAATTAAAACTAAAGGAAAATATTATTATCTTTTTCGAGACAGTGCAATTGCAATCGCCAGATTGCCTGATTTTATGAACTATTTAGAGAATTTAAAATTATTAGACTTACCTGACCAAAGACATAAGGTGTTGTGTGTTCATTTACTAAGAAACTAAATATTGATCCATGTGTGACACATACAGTTTCAGGTATATCTAGAAGCAAAAAAAATGTAATATTTATTTTACAACAAAAACTGACATTTTTATTTCTTCAATTTCTTTGCTCAAGGCTTAATTTTTTACGTTACAATAACTTGCGATCCATGTTTTCATCGAAAAATATTATCTTTCAATTTCTGTGGTACTGTGGCGACTATTTATAACTCTGCCAGGATTAAGAAAGCAAGAGATTTGCTTTCCCGCTGCTTTCCCGCCATTCACTGGATGCAGCTGCGCAGCGGCGGAAGACGCCGGCGGTTTTACGGTCTTTACCGGCGCTTTCCCGCCACTCATTGCAAGCAGCGACGCCGTGGCGGAAGACGCCGGCGGTTCGACTGTCTTTACCGCTGCTTTCCTGCCACTCATTGCATGCAGCAGCATATTTGCCATGCCCGCCGTCAGTTCAGCGGCCTTTACCGCAGCTTTCCCGCCATTCATTGCTGCTTGTTTTATGTCGGGAAAAAAATTAAATTAAATAAGAAAAATTAAATGAACAGAGAAAATATTTTTTTTCACACATTATTCCAGGAAAACCCTAACACATGATTTTCATTGATGCACTTTTTATATTGATAGACATTTTTTAAAATTATATTACTGAAATAAACCTTAAACATTTACAGTGTCAACTGAGAAAAAGCGGTTTTAATTTTTAATTTAATTTTTAAAAACAAAACAAAATCTTTATGAGCTAAAATTGGTTTCCCTAAAGTTGTAAGTTGTCACAGGTCACTGATTATGACATTGACCTACGACGCAGTGTAGTAAGTGTACGTAAAAAAATTTCTATTCGTATAAAAGTTCTGTTATAAATAATTAAATGTTTAAGGTTTATTTCAGTAATAAAAATATAATTTAAAAAAATTTCTCTTAATATAAAAAATAAATGAAAATCATATACAAAAATGCAGTTACTTGTGAAAAAAATAATGTGTGAAGAAAAAATTTTTTTTTTTTGTTTAGTTTAGTTTAATTTTTTTTTAATTTTTAACTGTTTTAACTGTTTAATTTTTAACTGACCACGGCTGTCCGCCGTCGTCATCCGCCGTGATACCGCCGGCGCCAACCACCATCAAACAGCTGGCGGTTTGTTGACGAGTGCTGCCGGCAGTTTGTTGGCGGAAATGCAGCACTGAACGCCATCGGACCGCGGAGGTTACCGACGGGGACCGCCGGCGTTTTGCTACATGGGTTATGATCGAAATTCTGTTTAAAGTTAAATATCCATGCAAATAATCTGACGCAATATTATTAACCCTTCCAGTGCCATAATTAATTTAATGCGAAATTAAACGCTTAATTACGCCTTCGCTACATGCGATTTTGAAAATAGTTTGCAAAACCACACACAAGTACAGTGCTTTTTTTGTATTTTCTGCGTCCAGAATACATTGTTAAATACATTTCGGAATAGAGCTTAATAACCTAACTACGCTGACAATGCAATTGGTATTTGTTGGTGCCTTCACAAATTAAAAGTTGTCTGTATTTTTTCAAGATACAATTATTTCACCGATTTTTTTCTTAATTCGAAGCTAACACTTGTATTCTACTCAATGATCATTGATTCTATCTTAGATCAATAAATAGCGACAGGACTACGTGACCAGAAAGGGCATAGCCTCTTTTGAAAACGTAATATTATCGTGACTGCTAAGTACTGAAAGGGTTAACAATATCTAAAACAAAATTTACATTCAGTTTAAACGATTGCTTTGGCACAATCGCAATCAGAAACAAGTTGATTCATCAATTAAAACTAAATGAAAAATATTATCATCTTTTTCGAGACAGTGCAATTGCAATCGTCAGATTGCCTGATTGTTATGAACTATTTAGAGAATTTAAAATTATTAGACTTACCTGACCAAAGACGTACGGTGTTGTGTGTTTATTTACTAAGAAACTAAATATTGATCCATGTGTGACACAGTGACACATACAGTTTCAGGTATATCTAGAAGCAAAAAAAAATGAAATATTTATTTTACATCAAAAACTGACATTTTTTTTCTTCAATTTCTTTGCTCAAGGCTTAATTTTTTACGTTACCATAACTTGCGATCCATGTTTTCATCGAAAAATATTATCTTTCAATTTCTGTGGTACTGTGGCGACTATTTATAACTCTGCCGCGATTAAGAAAGCAAGATTTGCTTTCCTCGATCATGTTTGATGCGGCAACAAATGATAGCATTTTTGGTTGGTTGGCGGCTTTAATGCCAGGGTTGGGGATCATACCATGCTTTGGCTTTGGGTACAAATTCTATTACGCGACAGGAGGATTTTACTCTGAATGCAGAAGGAGAACAATTGATAGATTGGGGTCGACCAACAGTCGAATATTGCTAATGGTGGTGGCGGGTGACGAGTTGGGTAAAATTACTTTTGTGGGGATGCGTGTGGTGGATTATATTTTGACTAATGATTCACATAGACTCAATTGTTAAAATGTCGGTTGAGGAGCGGACCGATTCGGATCATCTTCCAATTGCTTTTAGTTTTGTGACCCCCGGTCCCCCAACTGACCACTAGGCGTCTACTTGTCAACTGACATTTACCTCTTTCAGTCAGCCAATCGCTGACCTCTATTTCCTTATCACTTGTACATATATTCTTACATTTAATAAAATCGCCATTCTGGCATAAAAACCCTTAATTAACGTTTCTCCTCGCTTAAACCTACAAATTCGTAGCTAACAAGTTTATTTGCAGAACTGAACAGGCGGATAGAAAAACAAGCGGTATCACGGGGGGAATGGATTTGGAACCCTGAGTTGGCAGCAAGTTTTACTGAAAAAATTAATAGTTGGGTGGATGAATTTCAAGGGAATCCGCAGGACAGTTTGAGTGAGTGGCCCACTGTGATGACGGAGATTGCTGGTGACTGTGGCCTCAAACGAGCACTAATTGGCATTGGTTTGATAAAGAATGTGGTCGTTTTAGAAGAGAAGTTAAGCAGAAGCTTAGGAAGTTTCGAAGATCCTGTTTCTTAGATGACCGGGTTGATTATATTTTGGCTAAGAAACACCTTAGAGCACTGTATAGACCACTGTATAGAGACATCTGGAACCGAGTTAAGAAGAGCACTGATGCGAAACAATTCTGGACTGAAATCAAGAAGCACTCGTGCAGGAAACAGATTGTAGGGCAAAATATTGCAGATGCAGACTGGAATGAGCACTTTATGAATTTACTGAGTGGAAAAAAAAACCGTTGACTGATGCGAGGACTTTATATATGCGGATGATGAGATGTTGTTTTGCTGAGTTCTCTGCGCAAATTGCGACATTTAATAAGTCCCCAGGCCCTGATCAATTGATTAATGAATTTTTGAAAGCGTTATCTCCTGGCCCAGAACGTCTAATCGCGGTTATGCATATTTGGAAATAGTCATAAACGCGATATTCATAACTGCAAGATCCATCTCGCAGTTATGGATCTTGCATTTCTGATCCCGACCCAGAAATTTCATGTTTCTTAAAAGAATAAAAATTAAATAATTTCTTCAACCACCTTGGTTTTATTTTAGTTATTTATTTGTATGCTGCAAGCTCGCTCATGCTAACTACAAGCGTCTGGGGTCGGCTTGTATTACTAGTATAAGTAAATTAAAAATACCTGTACTAACACACAAAAATACCAACCAGTCCGCAAATGTAAAACAAAATATTCGCAACGTTTATTTTACGTAAAACATTTAGTGTCGCCACTCTACAACAATCTGCAAAAATCGAAAAGTATTTAATGAAATAAATCTTGGCGACTTTAATTCCAAATGTTAAATAGCACTTATTATGCTTCGCCCAATGAGTGCATCTTAATACTAACATCAAAATAAATGCAACCATTGAAATTATTCGGAATATTAAACGTCGTAAGTTTCATCATGGTTTTTAAAGAATAAACATTATACGCCACATCTGTTTTTTCAAATATTAAACACTCCTCATCAAAAGAAACATACATAAACACATCAAATCTAACATTTGGCAATGGAACTATATTCCAACAATCACTTTCAATATGATAAATCAATAAGCTGCTATTAGGTGATTTCTGGAAAAAAATTACTTTCTGAGCAGGCTCAGTATCAAAACTTCTACACTTGATACTTTGCCAATTCCCGGGTAATTTTTCTTTAGTTACACACGTCCCCAGCCAAATGTTAACAATTTTTATGTGCCGATCATCGACATCGAACAAATACTTTCCATCATCGGAAGGTAAAAGCATGCACCTACAATCGTTAATCTGATCATTAAAATTAATTACACGCCATTTTTTTTGGCCAAAATTGAAACATGCGTAAGAAGTACTCGTTCGTCGAAAAAATATTTCTTTATAATCCGAAGTTTCGCTAGTTATCGAATCATCTAATGCTATTTGCTCAACATGATTGTATCGCGTGGATGTCGTTTCATCATGAGCAACAAATCCACGCGTGTTATTATCAAATTGTGAAAATTTAAAGAAAAATACTGCTCCCGGTCTCGAAACTGCTGGAAACCAATTTTCCAGATGAATTTCTTTTGGTATTGAACACCAGACGTCTTCTAAATCTTTTAAAAAATTAACTGAATATTCACATTTTCCATTTTCAATAACAAATGCGTAAATTCCAATTTGGGGCTTCAAAACAGTTAACCACCTTGAAGTGGCCTCTTTGCTCAATACTTCGTATATTGCTGCCGAGTTAACTACAACTTGATTGTTCGACATCAGATTTCTAAGGATATGATTTGGAAGTTTCTTGATGTCACACTTGGATATTAAATTAATAATATCGTCAATTCTGGTTTCGGTTGCTTCTTTCGTTCCTCCCCAAGTCAGAAGAAATGTGATGAATTCGCCAATTTTCGCTGGTCTCAGTTGGCTGACATTATTCACGATGAGATTTTCCAATTGGGTAACTGTGATGTCATATAGAATATCGATCTCGGAAATTTGTTTCATATGGTTTAGAACAAATATTCGAACGTTTTGTATCGTTTCATCCACATTAAACATTTCTGCCAACTGCCAAACATTCAGAAATTTATCCAGAGTTATCGGGATTGAATATAAATTCCAGTATTCGTCGAATAAACCGTTCAGTTGCATTTTGTCAGCTGCAATAATTGTTTCGCTAATTAATGCATCTGTAATTTCGGGCCGGGTGGGGATATCTTGCGCGTAAATGAATTTTATTACGATGTTCATCACCTCCACTGATGTGTCTAGGAAAGATGCCACGTTGGTCTCGTTTTCGATGTTGGTGTGACTGAACATTGCGAAGAAATAATCACTGCCAGCAATCAATATGCTTTTGTGAGCTAGGACACGTCCATCTTTGCATTCCAAGACAACTTTTTCTGGTTTTTCATCATCCCGCGAATTGTACAGATTTGTCAGTAGGGATTTCTGCTGGTCCTCTTTTGCATTAAATTCGTCACTTTTTCGGACTCTCTTGTTAGCTGCCATTTATGGTCACCTATATAAAAATTATTATTTTCATTCAATTTTAGTGTGTAAACTGAAATATGATGATGAGAAATTATAATTATAATTACACAAGATGCGATGTCTCACAGGTAATGCGAGTAATGCGAGTTCAACCACGTGGGTGCGGAGGTTAATAATCAATGGAAACTTCGCTAAAATACGTAAAAAGCAGTCGTTTGGTAATATGGCACAAAGAGATCCCGCGCTTTTCGGCGCTTTTAGTATGTTTCGGGTGCGGCTAGCCTTGGAGAACCGGGATCTTGTTCTTGAATCCCAGATTACGGCAATGTGATGTGATGACGTACATATTTCTCCATTGAACCGCGCTCACGGACATAACAAGCTAGCAACTATTTTTCTAAAAGATTGTGGGTACACTCCTCACGGAAAATTTACAACGCATGGAATTATTCGGTACAAATAAGGGATTAAATATTTTTAGAATTAAAAAATTAAAAAATTAAAAGTTAAAAACGACCTAAAATTAATTTATATAGGTATGGAAGGCTGGGTTATTGGCACGGTTATGGGATTGGGTTGGTAACAGCACAAATAATCTCGAACGTCGTTGTCAAAATATAACAGGATTCCACGGGATCCCACGGGATTGGTGATTCTGTCTGAGGTTATATTTCCTCGTATATTTCACAGGTTGAGATTTGATCGAAATCTACGGGCGGAATTTCACGGGTCATTGGTGACGGGATTTTGGTTATTTAACGGGATTTCACAAGTCATTGGTTACGGGATTTTGGTGATTTAACGGGATTTCACGGGTCATTGGTGACGGGATTTTGGTGATTTAACGTGATTTTACAGGTTATTGGTAACTTAACGGGATTTTGGTGATTTGACGGTGATTTCGCGGGTTAAACGGATTGTTGGTGATGGGATTTCATGGGTTATTGATGATTTAACTGGATTTGACCGAGTTAAATGGGATTTCACGTGCGGGTGTTTGAGAAGTTACGTAGTAACGGGTAACTTGCTAGTAATGACTGTAAAAACATAAAATTTCATTAAATATAAATTTATTTACAAATTCACAAAAAAACAGCATCTTTTTACGCATCCCCCAAAGAATGCATCTTAACATTAACATCAATATGAAACCGACTAGTACCCACATTGTTAGGTATAATACATTCGACAACTTTCCTCATGGTTTTTAAAGAATATACATTATAAGCACTAACAGTCCTTTCGAATATTAAACAGTCTTCATCATACGAAACATACATAAACACATCTGAAGTAATATCAGGTGTCAATAGAATACTCCAAGAATCTTTTTCAGTCTCATAAACTAATAAACAACTGGGACATCGTTGAAAAAAAATTAACTTCCTAGGTGACTTTCGATTAAGACTTTTACATTTAACCGTTAGCCAATTTCCCGGTAACTTCTGCTTCGTTACATAAGTCTTGAGAATCCTCGTGTCTATAATTTTAATATGTCGTTCATCAACATCGAAAAAATACTTTTTATCAGTTGCTAAAAGCATACATTTACAATCATTAATATAATTACGAAAACTAACACTACGCCATTTCTTCAGATCGAAATTAAAACACGAATAAGAGGAATTTGTTCGTCGAAAAAAGATCTCTTTACGATTTGCAGTTTCGCTCGACAATATATTCATTGTTGAGTCTTGGGTTTGGGTGTACGTCTCACCCGTATTTGCGTCAAAAGCGACAAATCTAGTTTTAGACTTGTCATTCTGCGAAAAATTGAAATAAAACAGCGCTCCTGTCCTTGAAACTGCTGGAAACCAGTTTTCGAGTCTAGTATCAATAGGCATTATAGGCACCCACGTATTTCTGTTTATATTATTAAGCATGCGAAATCCACTTGTAATTTCGAAGGCGAAAATTCGAATTTCTGGTTTGGTGACAGTTAACCATCTAGAAGTTGCTTCTCTACTAAATAGAAAATTAATTGATGCTGATTTTATAACTAGTTGATTAGTTTCCAAAAAACTTCGTAGAAATTGATCCGGCAGTCTTTTAACGATGTTGCATTTCATTATTAAAGTATAGACATCTTGAATTCGCTGGGTTTTCTCGCCAGTTGTCGCACTTGTAGCCCAAATCATAAGAAAATTGACGAAATCGACAAGATTATTTGTGGTTAGTCTGTTTAAATCACATTCAACAACACTTTTCAATTGCGTCAGTGTTATGATTGATACAATACCAGTTTCGAGAATTATTTTCGTATTTTTAAAAATAAACATCCGAATGTTTTCTATCGTTTCGGCTTGATGAAACATTTCTGCCATTTCCCAAACATTTAAAAAATTGTCCACGGTGATCGGGGTGGTGAATAATATCCAGTATCTCTGGAATAAACCGCGTATCTGCATTCTATCGGCTGCGATAATCGTTTCTTGTATTAAATCGTCTGTGATTTCAACTTTGGTTGGAAGTTCTTGCCCATATACGAATTTTTTAACGATATTCATAACTTGCACTGTTGTATCGTCGAAGGATACCATGCTGGAATCATTTTCGATATTAGGATGATTAAACATTGCGTGAAAATAGTCGCTACCAGCAGTTATTAGATTTCTATGGACGATTACGTTTCCATCTCTGCACTCCAACACGATTTCTGACGTCTCAACATTTCGCGAATTGTAAAGATTTGTTAAAATGCCCACATCTTGACCTTCCATTGTATTTTTCTGTATAAAATGAATAAAATCCCAAACATTATTTCAATATACATCACATGTATACCGTAAAAAATAAAATAAAATAACATTACCTTTTTGTTATTCGAAATTCTGAAACGATACAGAGATTACGTGATTACTATTTGATATAGTCCCGTCGTAAAATGATTCGTTATATTATTCTTGCGATGTATTTGTAGACTGTGGTCTGGGACTAATGTGCGTAGCCCTGCCGACTGGTACGAATGCAGACTGAACCGGTTAATCTATTACGTTATTTCACAGGGTAGTTCTTTCTCTGTCATGAACATCGCCATTACTGGCCATTCATTGGCCACAATTTATCGTACGCTTTGACTTGAGAGATTAACGACTTAAAGATAAAATACCAAGATAATATAACGTATCTGGGGGTTTTAACGTAGCTTTTTGTTCGGTTTATCAATACAGATACGTTTTTCAACCCCTGACTGGACTTTTAGCACAGAATGTATTTCTAATCATTTGAATAGACAATAAAACGTTTTACTCATTTTGCATGAAGTATTTCTATTAAAAAAAAAAAAAANAA
>JH431734.1:0-23914 GCA_000239455.1 Strigamia maritima | reverse complement strand
TTTTTTTTTTTTTTTTTTTTTTTTTGTTCTAAATTATTAAACCATTTTGTTGCTAAAGATTTAGTAGAAACAAAAGTCCGCAGCGATTGCTTCCCTGCATTGGAGAAATGCATCGGTGCGGAGTTTTGTTCGAATGCGCACACATCAAACAAAAAGAAATTAAACTTTTGACGAAAAAAAACGACAGTTGTAAATTGTGCAATAAGCTGACATGCAAAGATATGGAAATTATTCACCACCTCGATCACCGTGGACAATTTTTTAAATGTTTGGGAAATGTCAGAAATATTTCATCAAGCCGAAACGATAGAAAACATTCGGATGTTTATTTTTAAAAATACGAAAATAATTCTCGAAAAACTGGTATTGTATCAATCATTACACTGATGCAATTGAAAAGTGTTGTTGAATGTGATTTAAACAGACTGAACACTAATGATCTTGTCGATTTCGTCAATTTTGTTATGATTTGGGCTACAAATGGCGAGAAAAACCAAATTCAAGACTACACACTGTTTTTTAGTGCAAAAACATGACAAGCGAACATCTCGTAACAAACAAATTGAATAAATTATTCACAAAATGTATAATTTAAATCATATATCTTAAATGATGCTTATGAGGTAAAATCTCAAACAAAAGTTACTGTAAAGCTGTAACTTAATAAATATTTAGAGAACATCAACTACTGACAACTGAATTGTTGTCAGTTACAACTGTTCACACTGTAAATTAATTGTTGTTGCTTTTCCATTGCACACGGTGATCGCCAGTTCGGCATATTTTTGTTTTCTTATATTCGCCACGTGTTTGTTACCTGGCCTGGACATCTGGTTGAGTTGTGTCCGTCGCGTTGCGGTCGTGGGTGTCGCTGTAGGCAATTATTTGATTGGTCAATAACTAGCCCTAGCCTTCCATTGCGGATCACATTCAGATCTTAAAGACAAAAGCAAATTCTTCTCGTTATTTTTTTTTTATATTTTTTTTCAAGAAATATATAAATTTAATTTTATCTCATTATTTGACAACGGAACAAATTTTATTTCGAGATGTCAAAAAATAAAGTCGTAAAGGTCTCGCTTTTTATCTCTGTCGTAAAATCTCAATGTTTGATTTAATGGACCAATAAAAAACGTGATGTCGTAATAAACTCTTAAGTTTAAAACAAAAACAAATAATACAACAATTAAACGTGAATTTCGTTTTTTTATTTTGACTAATTAGAAAATGAACAACAAAACAACCGCCCATTTAAATATCAGCAAAAAAAAAACAGATCGATACTATTTTACCAAGCATTCCAAACAAAAAAAACTGTCAAAAAACAATGCTTGCATCAAAATAAATGCTGTTTTTCTTATGGAAATTTTGATCCATCGCATATCCAGCAACTTTCTTCATACTATTTAAAGAATAGACAGTTTGCGCTTTCACGAACGTAATTTATTAAATTACGAATGTTAGATAAATACGAGATTTTAAAAATAAATCTCGTATTTAATTTAACATTCGTATTACGAATATACGAGATTTATTTTTCAAGTCGTTCGTATATAATACGAATGCTCTGCACATGCGCAGTGTGCACAAAACTTCGCACATGCGCATTGTTCTGCAATTTGAAGCGAGCGCGGCATCCATCTTGATTTTCATCGGCTTGTTGTATTTTCGGTAGTGTTTAGTCATCCAGGTTAGTAATTTGTTTGCAACTAACTATTTTTTATACAAACATGCCATTTAACACACATAATTTACACATTTTCAACTGAAATATTACAATTTTTGAGCAAGCCATGTTTCTTGTTCATTTGTTTATTTCGTTTCGTTCGTGTTTGATTGTTTGCGCAAGCGCAATCTGAAACAATTTTAATAATTACGAGACACGAGATAATTAATAAAAATGAATTTATTTCATATTTATTAATTATTTCGTGTCTCGTAATTAAATCTCGTTCGTGAAAGCGCAAACTGTCTAATATATATCATACGATCCATTAGTTTCGGCAAATATTAAACAGTCCTCTTTATAAGAAATATACATAAAAACGTCACCCTTAATATTTGTCGCTGAAACCACATTCCATCGATCCTTTTCAATGTCATAAATAAATAAACTTTTGGGAAATTTTTGAACAAATATTAATCTTCTAGAATAATTCCCAGGAAACGTTTTACAATACGGTGCATGCCAACTACCCGGTAACTTCGCTTTTGTTACGCAAGTCCCCAACTCGATATCAACAATTTTGATGTGCTTCTCATCAACCTCGAAGAAAAACTTTCTATCAGTAGCTGATACCATGAATTCACAATTAGAAATATTGTCTTTGCTAAAACAAACTGTATACCATTTTCTCTGGTCGAAATTAAAACACGCATAAGAATCTTCGGATCGTCGAAAGTAGATCACGTCTCCAGTTGTTGTTACACCATAACTAACATCATCGCTTAAAGTTATATCAATCGATACGCGATGGCAGTGTAACTCACCCGTTGTTGCATCATGAGCAACATATTGCAGATTGTCAGATTGGTTAAAATAAAAATTTTTGCCCGTTTTCGATACTACTGGAACCCAATTCGACAAAATAAATCTATTTCCTATTTCACTCAGTTGCTCATGTTCCGAACGAAATATCCATCCCTTTCGGTCTAGAGAGTTTACTGAGTGATAAAAATTTTCTTTTGTAAATTCAAAAGCGTGAATTCGAACTTGTGGCTCACTTACATTTACCCATCTTGAAGTGACCTCTTCATTTAAAACAGTGCGAATTGCTATTGAGTCGAGAACAATTTGATTCGTCAACAGAAGATCTCGAAGAAAATTATTTGGCAATTTACCAATGTCACATTTCGATAATAAATTCGGTATTTCGTCAATTTTGTTATTTCTTGATCCCCAATTTAAGAGAAAAGTGATTAAATCACAAACTGTACCGGGCAAAAGATTTTTACAACTAACTAGACTTTCTATTCGAGTCATTGCCAGATCAGAAAGAACAACACCGGACATTTGTTTCAGATTTTCTAAAACAAAATATCCAATTTTTTGAATCGTTTTATCATCGTTAAACATTTCCGCCATTTCCCAGAGATTTAAAAAATTGTCAACAGTTATTGGGTTAGTGAATAAAGTCCAGTATTTGTTGAATAAACCGTCTAATTGCATTTTATCGGCAGTTGTGATTATTTGACGTATTAAATTGTCAGATATTTTCAATTCGGTTTGGAGATCTTGCGCATATAGAAATTTAATGACGATATTCATTACTTCGCATGAAATGTCGGAGAAAGAAGCTTCGTTTGTTTTATGTTCGACGGTAGAATTGTTGAACATTCTACGGAAATAATCACTACTAGCGAGCAATATACATTTATCAACAAGTACTCGACCATCATTGCATTGTAACACAACTTTTTCAGATGTTTCATCGTCCCGTGAAATGTACAGACGATTTAAAATTAGTCTCGATTGTTCTTCGTCTGTTAAATTGCTTTCAACTCTTCTTCGTTTGTTATTGTTAATCGCCATTATTGCCCGTTAAATGAAATTGCAAATAAAGTAGTATAATAACTCGTTATGATTACGATAATACCAAGAGTAGTACCTACACATACAGTGCAACTAAATGGAATGTCGAACCGTTATATATACTGATACCTAACGTATTGAAACGTTTTTAAATTTTTAAAATGAACGAAAAACGAAATTTAAGAATTAATAAAAACAGATTTTTTAAACTAAATGTTGCTACACCATTTTTTTAAAAACTTCTTTTGGATGTTTTACAGGCAGCATTTCAGCTTAAGGATGAGGCAAAATCGCGCTTGTGCGGTGAAAGCACCCCCTTAAACTTTGCTGCATCGCACATGCACCACACGCCTTTAGCAAACCCTGTACTGGTAGAAACAGAATTTTGTTGGCAAATTCTTGCTGGAAAAAAAAACATTTTACCTTCTATACGTATTATCTGCAAAATATTATGTATAGTTCATATAACTAGTTTTTATTTTTTAGCTAGATTTTTTTTTCATTCAAAAAACATAAAAAACTTAAAAAATGAACATTTACTTTGTATCTACTGCATTTACTGTGCTTTAAAGTGATTTACAACATTAGAACTAAATTATCAAAAATTAATAAATAGTTTATTATAAAAAAAAGTTTTATAGACATTAAAATTAAATGTAAATGATGATTCAACAATTACACCAATGAAAATCTTTTTAGGTTTCGTATATTCAGCAACTTTCTCTACGGTGTTTAAAGAATATACATTTTTGTGCAAGACATCTGTTTCTTCAAATATTAAAATATCCCCTATCGGAAAAAACATACATAAATATATCACCGTCAATATCTAGCGCAGGAACTGTACATTTCAACAATCCTCTGCAATGTCATAAATCAATAAAGTATTAATTAAATTGTGAATAAAAATTATTCCAAAACCTCTACAATACATAGTTCTCCAAATACCCGGTAATTTCTTCTTCGTAACACAAGTACCCAACTCGATATTGACGATTTTCATGTGCTGATCAGTGACATCGAAGAAAAACTTTACACTCCATATCTTTTGCCCAGAATTTAAAAGACGAATATGAATGCTATTAGCATGACACCTGTAACGTGTTGTGACTTATAAATAAGACTCAGCTCAGCCCAGGCCCGGACTTAGAGACCCAGGGCCCCTACCGTAGGCACTTGACATTTGGGCCCCCCACCATCTCGAAGCTATTTTGGAAATTTAGCAAATTAAATGCACTAGTACAGAACATATAATTTTTAATCGACTTTAATGACTTTAATAAACATCAGAATAATACAGTCTATGTTACTATAGTTACGATATTCTATAAAATTTATAGAATCATACGATGAACTTATGTAAAGATTCCGCCACTGGGGCCCCTAGGCCGGGGCCTAGGCAGAAATCTGGCACTGGCTCAGCCACGATGATCTGAGTCAAATGCTAACTTATCAGAGTCATTTTAAATGAGAGTTCTATTGTCTTTGAACTGCCGGTACTGGGGCGACACCCAGTGACAACATATGACAACATATGTTACAACAACCAGACAATTTTCAGAAAAGTTTGTCATGACTTTTAGTGGTGGATTTTAGTCAACTAAATAGTTACTTTTCACATTTTTCCTGTCCTTGAAAGCGTGGTTTTTACAAGTTGTTTTGTAAATCTACATGGTGTATTTTTATTTTAACAGTAGAGTACTTATTTTTATGATGTAAGTAGAAAAACAAATTGTCTTATAACTTTAGGGTTAAATCTTATGAAATTTTTATTTTAATATCAAGATTACCATTTTTATTCACTTGAAAATTCAAATCTGTTTTTTGACCTGGACTAAATATAACCCGTTTATATCAACAATACTTTAAAACTAATGATGATTAACAACCTTATAAATCTTCCTGGCGAATACATTGTCCATTTATGCACCACTAGAATTAAAACATTAATTTAAGTTATTACACTATTTATTAAAAAAAAAAAAAAATTTAAATCAAAAAGATTTAAATAATGCAGTATTCTTAGTTTCTTACTCTATTTCCCAAATAACCACAAGGAGTGCCATCTAAAGCTGGGCCTTGAGTTGTAACACTAGATGTGTCTGAGATGCAATAAAGCACAACACATACTGAAAATAAATCCTGAAACAAATTACATAAAATTCGTCAGTAAAATACTTTAATCCAATTAGAATATTATTACTTGTGTGGGATATGCTCTTGCATTTCTTCCTGCATACTGGCACTGATTGTCAATAGACACCAATGTACCTGGTAATATATGATTTAACTTCATTGGTGTTTTAGTATTTTCTTTGGTAAAGAGGCATTGAGCTTGAGATGTTCTATAAATGTCATAAAAATTACCTAAAACAAATTTTTTTATTTTTTATAAATTAAGACTATATATTACCTACCCTAGGTACCAATTGATTTGATCCACAGTACATTGAGACCACTTTATGTTATTACTTGTCCCTCGTTTATAACTCATTAAATATCCATCTTTAAAGGGACAATTTTCAGCTCCTGGACTACCAGGTAGATGCTCTGCAGGTTCATCACCATCATGAACTGAACCTAATCTATATAAAACATTTATTAATAATGATAAGATATAAGAGAAATTATTTATTTTACAAATGGGCAATTTCATGAGCATGATGCAGCACTCCTGAATAAAAAGGTGGTGTATCTTCAGCAATTCCAGAACTTAAAGTCATATTGTTTTCATTGTCAGTAGTGCAAGCTCCACCTACTATTGCAATACCAGCAAGAGTTGTGTCTGCACTTCCATCTTCATCTTTGGTTGCCAACTTTTCTCTAAGTGAAATGAAATCTTTAATTAATCACAATTATGAGTTTTATTATTATTGTATTAATGTATACCCAGACATGACCATCAATATGTCATGGTTTGGAAACTTCTCTGGATTGCTAAACTGATACATTGCGAAATAACCTAGAGCATCCATACATTCTATGTAATTTTTTCGAAGTGAAACAAAACGTGCTTTTTCCATGTATGGTTGCTGGTCTGGAGACTATAATGGATGAAATTGATAATATTATCTTGTGGTTTATTCTGTTGTAATACCACAAGCGCTAGTGTGATTGTCGAAATAAGCGCGAGTGGTATTCGGGAAGAGAATCTAACGAGAAAAACTACAACAACAACAAATCTTTATCTATATTTCTCAAAGGATTTCACGAGATTTTGCGAGATTCCACGGAATTTAATGGGATTCCACGAGATTTCGCGAGATTTCACGGGATTCCACAAAATGTCACGAGATTTTACGAGATTTTACGAGATTTCGCGAGATTTTACGAGATTCACGGGATTTTAACGAAATATTCGAGCAAATGTAAATCCTGTGGAATCCCGTAAAATCTCGCGAAATCTCGTAAAATTTCGCAAAATCTCGTAAAATTTCGCAAAATCTCGTAAAATTTCGCGAAATCTCGCGAAATCTCGTGGAATCTCGTGAAACATCGCGCCATTGCCATTTGAGATTGTGGTGGAGTGGCTCGCTCTGACGGCGAATTGTTTCAGAAGTGGATAAAACATAAATTTATTTTCGGATATTTTGCATGGTGCTCAATAATCAAAACAATAGGCGCGCCGACCAATGAGATTCGACCAAAAATTCGAATTCAACGAATCCGCGCATACGCTCTCGTCGATAGTTTTCACGAGTTAGATTCTCATTAATATTGTATATACCCCGATTATGATGGCACCAACAACACTCAGTTGAATTGTTGGTTCTTTTAAGGTGGCATATCTCAAGTTGACCTTCATTAATACATGAAATGATCAAAATATTAGAGGGGTTTTGTGTTGTCTATATTGGTTATGATTTTACTCACAGCATTCCAAAAAATGGCTAAATATTTCATTATTTTTTTGAATCAAATTTGAGAGTGACAGCATGTTTGTAGTCAACTACAACCAATAATTCTGGGATTACTACAGATGGTGTTTCTCTTCTGGATTTAGCTGTTGAAAATGCAGATGGAGATTTTAGGATGGAATTTAGAATCTTTTTTTGATGGTAAATTGCTTCTCTTTTCACAATTTTATGTTGGTCATTTGAATGAGGGGTAATGCTTAGATCTGGTGTTAAAAGTCCTTCCTATAAGTTAATTATGCTAAAGTTATTGAGAAATTTTCAAGTATTAGCTGCATTCAATTCTAGTAGGTCACTTAGATTGAAAGCAGTTATACTGGTTTTTGAACACAAACTGCTTTTAGATTGCCATTGATGTCAGATATGTGGAGAACAGATCCATGAACTTCATCTTTATAAATCTCTGGTTGAGGGATCTAAAATTCAAATTAGCAATGCATACTTACTGTTATAGATAGTCAAATATATTTTTTTTGCTTACATTCTGGTTTAACTGTTTTAATTTAAGTTGATTATCATTTCCTTTTTCTAATGTAAGAAATTGGAAATTATCAGAAAATATATTTGATGATCTTTTAAGATTAATTGTATATTCTTGGCCAAAAGCTTTTGTATTTAATTGAACTGTGTCTCTGGAAAGTCTTATCAATGAAGGTGATTCGATGAATTCATGATCTATAAAAATTTGAAAAAAATATATGCAAATAATTAATAAAAAAAAAAAAATAGAAATAAAAAATTACCACGAACATCATTATTCAATTCAGCAGTCTCCTTGAAAAAATAAATTTAAATAATTTAAATATGCATTCTGTAAACTTCTGAATGATAATTTAACTTACATCATGCACAACATGTGCTGTAGTTAAGGTAATTAGAATAGCTAAAATTGAAAAATACAAGACCATTTTGAATTTACTCTTTAGAAAAAGGAAAATGTTAACACATAAAATTCTTTATACAGTAGATACTGAATATATACATAGAAATGTAATATATAAGAGTTGCAAAAAAATACCCATCTGCTATATTTTTTGTATGTAAAGTAAGCACAGATGTCACTTTTAACCAACTTTACCAATTCATTGCAATGTTTATAAAACAGTAAACTAACATAGAATGAGTGGAAATGAAAAATCATCATATTAAACAACTCAAGTAATAAATTGAGTAATATTTTAAAAGATATTTATAAATCGGAAGTTGGTAATGTTGGTATCAAATTTGAATTTCAAGATCATCTTCACTGTTATTCATTTGAAAAAGCTTGTTAAACTTTGAAATAATTTTAGCTAAAATTTAAAGAGTAAAAATATTGAAATATCGTTATCGGCCGATATCGAAATATCGGCAAAAATGCTATTATTACGTATCTCAAAAGTCATTGATTTCATTGGATAGGAGGCAAATGCAGCCAATCAACGAACATGGTGAAAGAGACCCTTTCACCTTTTAGTAGTACCGAGTACCGGTACATATATTATTCATATTTGTTTTTATTCCTTATTCCTGCATAGAAAATTATTGCAGTTCAAGTAAACTGATCCGAAATTCGAAATTACAAAGTTCATAACTATTTTCCAAAGAATTAAAATGGATAAAAATCAACGATTTGTTTCAATTTCAACGACTCTCTACAATTCGCGAAACGATGGAAGATTTCAAATGGTTGCGCTGCAGTGCCAAAATAGATTCGTATTTGCTCATAAAAATATTTTGATAGCTAGTTGTGATTATTTTAAAGAAATGTTTAATCACAACAACATGGAAAATATAACAAACATGGCATCCTTTCCTGACATATCGATTAAAGTCATGCGTATTGTAATTAAATTCATTTACGCCCAGGACCTTCCTACACTGTCAGAAATGTCGGATAACTTAATACGTGAAACACTTATTGCAACGGATAAAATGCTATTGAAAGATTTGTTTGATTTCTACTGGATCCCATACTCCACTCCGATAACTCTAGATCGATTCTTAAGTGTGTGGCAGTTGGCGGAAACATTTAACAAAGATGAAACGATACAAAGCATTAGAATTTTTTTCTTGAAGAATATAAAGAAAATTTTCGAAACTGCTATTTTACCTGCTATAACCGATATCACAGTGTCGCAATTAGAAATCATCATTTCTCATAATTCTGGCAATCTGCACAAACTTTATCACTTTATCACGTTTCTTATAAGTTGGCGAGTAAAGACATCCAAAAAGAATATTGAAGCTAAAGATATTTTGATAAATTTATTATTGAAATCATGAAATCATTATTCATGAAATCACCAGCAATATACTGCGTATTAAGCAAAAAATTCATTTCCAGATGGTTAACTATTGCCAGTAAACAAGTTGAGATTTTTGCATTTCAAGCTACAACTAGCTCCTGCAAACATTCAGTTTCTATAAATAATAATGATTGGTCATTGCAACCGGAATATTCGTATGTGGAGCCAGGCCAAAACATAACAGACATGTATGGGTTTTCTTTTTACATATTATTATTACCTCCAAAATTATTACCTCCACACATCTGAAATTATAAAAGTTAAAATCTGCATTTAGTCAAATGTCGATATTATTGCAAAGCTTTTACAAACTACGGTACCGTACCGGCAACGAATACCAAATGAAATTCCCAAAAAGCATTGCCATTGAGCTTCCCCGCAGAGCACCGTGCAACACATTAAAACACAGAGATCAGGGAGGAGAGAGGGAGAGTCATTTTGATACGGGTATTGGCATCCACTCATTGCTTGAACTGTAACAATTGTATTAACGAGTGCTGTAACAATTACCTATACATGTCATAAAATTAATACAATTCATGCCTATATTTCAAAAAAAGAAAAAAGCATATTTAATTAATCTCATAATGGTTTTCATTTTTATTTATTTATTTATTTTTTTATTATGATTCTAACTAAAAATAAATTTTTATATTATTATTAATTCTTCTAATTAAAAATTTCAATTTAGTAAGTGACAATTAATTATATGTAGGATATGTCGATGGTCGAAAGCACTGTGAATAATTTTGGGAAAATACGACGTGTCTGTATAATAAGTGATTTATTGAAGTAATTTATTTTATTTTATTTTTTAGAAAAATAATCAAATAAAGAAAAATTCCCAAATTAAGAATTAAAAAAAAATTCGTAAAGATTCGACATAAGTAAATTTCGTTGTTGAATTTGAAGCGAGATTTGAATGTCATCGGGCATTGTTTTTTGCTTGAATTAAAATAACAGTTATTATTATTATTATAAGTTTAATGCATATAAAATATAAAATTTACTTGTTTAGGTAGTTCCGAAGAATCTTTGCTGTTTAAATGACCGTGCAGCTACTAAAAAAATAGAAAAATAAAGGTTGATGGTATCGTGTGATGGAATCTAGAATTATTTGGACTGCGCATTAAGCATCACGTAATTCATGCTACCAATTTTTTAAATTTGTTTTTACAGGTCTATAAATATAAATAAATAAAAATAAATTAATGTTTTTTTCGAATTTTATTCTGATGATTTAATTAGAGACGAAATAAACAAGCAAAATGTATTAAAGAAATTGAAGGCGGTGATTTATTTTTACTGACAGAAGGCGCCCCCTTCTGCACATTGTTATTAGGTACTCAACCAAACATCAGCTATCCGGACATCTGACAATTATAAAAGTTAAAATCTGCTAGTCAAATGTCGATTATTATTGCAAGGTTTTTTCAAACTTAATTTACAGCTAGAACCAATGGTCTAAATTTATTAGTTTTACAGTATGTTATCAGCAACGGATAGAAAGTTTTTCTTCGGTGTTTGTAATTATTTTAGAGCATGTTGCGGCAAAGTTCAAGGGGGCGCTTTTAGAGCAGGTTCCATGTTTTTGCATCACAAGTTTTATTTTGAAACTGTTCATGTTCGTATCGTCTACTTTGTATTCGTATTCGTATCTTTTTTCATTCGTTTAATGGGTGTTATTGATACAGTACGGTATTAAGGCACGACATATAATTGGTATATTTAACGATACATTTCAATTGCAGACTGGAATCGGTGACAAGAACTATTTAGTGTCTAATTCTGTTTATAATTTTATAACCGTAGCTTTCTAATGGCAGTTAACAAGAAACTAAAAAGGAGCGCTGAAATTAATCCATTGGGAAACCAGCAACAATTAATTTTAACTAGTCTGTTTATGTCGCGCGACGATGGAAAATTAGGAAAAGTTGTCTTAGATTGCAAAGATGGATGTGTTTTTGCCCATAAATGGGTATTAATTGCTGGGAGCGACTATTTCCGTGCAATGTTTAATCAAGATAATGTAGAAAATAATTCCGACCTGGTATCCTATCCAGAAACCACCTGTGAAGTAATGAGTAATGAATATAGCAATTAAATTCATATATGGGGTAGAAATTCCTTTCCAACCGAAAATTTCCGATATTTCAATACGCGAAGTAATTATAATTGCTGATAAATTGCAGTTAGATGGCTTATTCGACAAATACTGGCCAGACTATTCTTCCCCGATTACTCTGGACAACTTTTTTAATGTTTGGGAAATGGCAGAAATTTATAACGACGATGAAACGGTACAGTTTTAGAAAACATGAAACAAATACAAATATCCGAGTCTGATGTCCTTTTTGATCTGACATTGACCCAATTGGAAAGTCTAGTTATTTATAATAATAATCAAATACTCGATGCAATTTGTGATTTAACTACTTTTCTCTTGGATTGGGGAGCGAGGAGTGATGAAATCTATTGTTGGAGTCAAATCAATTTTCGGTTATAGTTTACTAATTTATGATGTTCAAAAAGATTGTTGGAATGTTGTTATGTGTGTTTCGTGTGGTGAGGACTGTCTGTTAATTTCAAAAACGAGATCGTCTATTCTTGTCTATTCTTTAAATACCATGATGAAAGTTGCCGAATTCGTAAAGTCCACATGTTCAAACATTTTTTTTCTTGATGTAAGTTTTTGATCTTGACAAGGAAGAAATTATTGGAGAATTAGCAGTATTCTCTAATACTAAAAATTAAGCCAATGGGTAATTTTTTATATTCAATTTTTACTTCAATTTTTTTAAAAATCTGAATAAAATATAAACACTGAAATATGAAATTCTTAATGATACAGTTTATAAATAGTTGTAAATTATCAAAGGGATTTTAGCCAAGGGATTTTTTTTTTCTATTCTCTAAAAAAATACATATTTTTGGTTAATTTTTTAAATCTAATGTTTCTAAAAAAATGTTTCTAAAAATAAATAAATAAATAATTTTATGATATCTGCTGATCTGCATAAAACAAGCAGCGCCCTCATTCGTCAAAAATTGAGGCGCCATGTGGTCAGAGTGCTAGAACATGAATCTACAACCACGTCCTCAAACAAACAAAAAAATGGCTAATACTACATTACCAGGTAACTTTATAACAAAACAAACTCATCATCAAATACTATTATCCACTATCCTTTCTACTATTTAGAATACGTGAAAATTTTTGATTTCGCATCAGCACGAATAAAGGAAATGTGTACACTTGCGGCTACCATCGACAAGAAACATGGGCCGACACGAATCTACCAAACCCTTCCCAGAAATCTACGACGCAGAGCGATGAGTTATAACGTAAAACGAATGCCCAGAGAGCTTAGAGAACAGCATAAAAAACAAGTACGACACCTGTAGTTATTAAAAAAAAAACTGACATCATTTTTTGCAATTAAATACTAATTTCGCTTAATTTATTCCAGCTTTTAAAACAAGGCCGTAAACCACAGACTAAACGACCGAGTAGAAAATTTCGGAGACGACCAAAACGACTTTTAGACGACTACACGAGAAGGAAAACTCAAGGGGAAAATACGTGGCTCGAAACTCATATTTGGCACGCGAAACGATTCAAAATATCAAATTTGTGGGGATATAGAATCCCAACTGAATGTTGCTGCAAAATGAAGAGACAAATCTACAGAAAAGTTGTTAAAGGAGCCTTAGTTGAGGATATTTCGTATTATAATTGCATAGAATTGAAAGGAAAACAAAAATTTTTGATTGATCAATTATCGAAATTAACGTGCAACGAATGTGGTAAATAAAATTGTTCAATTTTTATATTTTTTTAATTTTGATTTAATTTAGGTGAAACATTCAAATCGCAGAATGCAATCGCGGGCGAACGAGAAGGAAATACTTTTTTGTACGGTGCGAATCGATATCCATACGATGCAATTGGTCCCGTTAAATTCCTATGGAAACCGATGGCGGAAAATGAATTAAATGATGATTGTCAACGTGTTATTTGGATTTGGGTTCATCCGGCGACTCATAATACGATTATAGAGCAATTTATCGATGTTTTTGGGCTGATAAAACGTGAATTGGATCGAAAAAGAAAAATTCTTGATAATGAATTCGTTGGAAATCGAAAAAAGAAATTAAAAGGCGAAGCTTCCATTGGAGTGATGGACGTTTCCGATACGCGAGTGTCTCATTTGATGAGGCCGGTTGAGCGAGTTCAGATTTACGATGGATCTGGGGTAGTTTTAACTGATCTAAAGGACACTTTAGTGCGGTTTCGATTGTACGGGCCTCAATCAACTCGTGTTTTAGGGTGTGTTTTGCGCATGGTTAAATTAAATGATGATTTGAATGAGTTGAAAAGGAAAATGTGGAATGATATTTGTGATAACGGTTTGTTAACTGAACTTACGCCGCGATGTGTTTTGGGTCTCGAGGTGAGGGATCCACGACTTTTTATGCCTGTTAAGAAACAGCAGCCGAAACCAAATGCAACGTCAGGTGAAAATTATTAAAATATTTAATTTTTAATAGAATAAAATTGAAAAATTCAAATCATTTATATTTTTTATTTTATTTTAGGGCCTTCAATGATTGATCTTAGCAATGATTTAAGTCGATCTCTTTTATGGGATGAAGAAATTCGAGAGAAAGTCACGTTTACTCAATTAAGTGATGAAGATATTAATAATTTGCGGTCTAAACGTGCAGTTCCTGGTATTAGTGATCAGTTTTTGGATTTTAAAATATATTTATGCTTATATTTTATTATTTATTTCAGGTTTGGAACTCGATTTGGGTGAAAATGAACCCAAAATTCCAATAATTTTGATACAGAATCCGGGCAATCGTACGTCTGGCTTATCCCCGATGAATTTCGGCGCTGGATGGGATCTGATTCTTCCTTCCGGTTGGGGAATGCCATTTTGGATTTCTTTAATCTATAACACGGCGCTCCCGATCGGACTAGACACTAGTCGCTTTATAAATACTTCACGAAACTTGCCATTTTTTCCGTACGATTTCCCCGATACGGCAGCGGGAGACGCAATTATGAAATTCGAAGAAAACGAAATGACGGAACGCGATTTAAAGTAGACATATATATACATATATTTAAATTTATTACTCCACATATTTATGATTTATTGATTTTTAAGTACGTATTAATGAATTTTTCTTCGAATAGACGTCCCACAGCAAAAAGAGTGAATTACCAAGCACTAAAAATTGCATCACCGTACACATTCCCATGGAAAAAATTGATAAATAATTATTCCGAGTCGAATGACGTCACTGAAAATCCAACCGATGATTTTTTTGTCCTGCGTAATCGTCAGATATTAAAGAAATTTAATTTTTTAATTGAAAAACAACAAAATTCATCACTAAGTATAATTACGCTATAATTAACGTTGTTGTTACTTAAGTTTTCATTTTTTATTTTAATTTTCAGCTGAACTCAAATTGACAGCTCGGTGTTTAATTTTCGTACAACTTAAATTTGTTTCTAGTGGAATTGTCGATCGTCTAGCAATGATTTGTCTTCCTAACGAATCTGATTTAGCCGCAATTCGAAGGAAATCTTATTCTAATATTACGGAAATCCCGAATTCGAAAGTGAAAAACAAATCGGAGGAACCAATCAAAACAACGTTTGCGAAATGTCGAAAAAAGCGCAAAGCAATTCGTAGGAAAATGAAAAATTTAAGCGACGAAGAGGAAATTGCGCAAATGGAAGAAAAAATAGCAGAAATTCAACCAAAACTTCAACTACCAGATTATAGTCAAAATATCAATATATCCGGATCTTGTAGTCGACAAGTTATCGGTTTTGTCACTAGTTGTCAATTTCTATTAAGTGTTGGTCAAGTTTCAGCTTTTGGTTACTGCGTCGACGCGGGACTCAAGCAGTTGATGAGTAACGGAGAGGGAATCGTTCTATTAAGGAAAAAAACGAGCTTGAATTACGCGTGTGCTAAAATTAATATTGTTTATAATTTTTGAGGTAAAAGCCTTTGATTGGAAACTGTTAATCACGTGTGGTGCTTCAGTTAACACTGGAGTTTGGGTTCACAGCCCAAAACAGTTATCGGAAAGGCAAATTATTATTTTATTTTTGATTCAATTTTTAAAAAAAATATTATTTCGCAGACATAATAAATTTGCTTAATTAATTCAAGTTAAAAATATAAATAATTCTGTAAATTGGAGTTCCGCCAATTTGACTCGTGCTGTTATGTAGTTTCAGTTTGGAACGTTGTTTTTACTATTTCTGCATTTTTATTATGTAAAATAACAGAAAATTCCATAAAGATGTTTATAAAAAAAAAATTGCAATTTTCTACATTTACACAAAGTTAAAGCACTTTAACATGTTGATTATCACTTTACCGCTAAATTTATCATATGATATACCATTAAATAAAAGAAAACAGTTTTAAACAACATTTATAAGAGCATTGAACTCAAAAACAAAAAGCTTATCATCAATACGAACTTTAACACCGAATTTCCAAGTGCGACACTATTACTCAGCCAAATAACACAAACAACGATATGTTTACCGATCAACATATCCTACACAAAATTCCAAACAAAGAGGTCAAAAAGTCAAATCTATCTCTTCATTTTTTGCCATACCTAACCCAATTCTCAATTGAACTCAACCATTTCCGAACATTTTTCCAACCCGGGCCATAAACAGTGACAAACTGACGTCATCGCGGGCGCAGTTTTTGCCTATTTTTATCCCAAGGACACCACAAGATTAGAGTGAAAGTCATTTGGTTTAGGTTTCGCATCTGAATAACTGTAAGTTTACGCTCCGCGCATTAACAAGAAGAAATTAATCATTTTTAATGGTTGAAAATGTTAATTTTCGATTTATTATTTGTTATTTCTAGACATTTATAAATATGCCACGTTCTTCTGTTACCACCTTAGAAAATCTTTGCGTTTGTAGTTTGGTTTTTAACTGGAAAATAATTACAATGACAAACAAATGCAATGATTTCCAACTACTAAAATGTCTCGCCGAGTACGTCTTACACGAAATTCGACGTCAATTGACCTATGCCAAAGGTCAATTGACATTCCACGACTTTTTATTAATAAACTGTCGCCCCTTTGTCCATGTTTACCTCCAAGATTTCTGTTTTAACAAACAGGAAAGTCTTCAAGTGATTCAACACTTGACCACGAGGAGTTGGCGGATTCAAGAGTTGACTTTTTCTAAGAAATTAATTCAGTTTTGTATCCCACAACCGTCTGAGATTTCCCCTCATTCAGTGGCCTTGGAGGGGCTTTTTCAAGGTCTGAAGATGTTGAAGAAATTGAGTTTTAGGTCTACGCCATGTCAGAATTGGATGTTGAAAAGTGTGGCGGAAAATTGTGAGTTTTTGCAGGAATTGGATCTGTCTTGCTGCACCGATGTGGACGATGAAGGGATTTTATGTTTTTGTCGTGATTTGACGAGTGATGAGTTTGTTAGAAGTTCGTGCTGTGGTATAAGGAGAATTTGGTTAGTAAATACCAAAGTGACGTCATCGGCGTTGTTTCAGCTGTTTATTACGTTTCCTCACCTTGAACTGTGTCATCATCCTGATCTTTTGAACTCTGTTTATTTTTTAACTGGACCTACTTGGAACTTGATTGAAGCAAGGTCGTTTGAAAATGTTGATTTGAGACCGTTGCTCACTGATGTTGTTTGTGACTGTACATGGTAAGAATTTTTTATTTTTATTTGCATGTTTATTTAATTTTTTTTTAATATAAAAATATAATATTTATTCATTCACAATAATAATAATAATAGTAAAAATATGATTTTGTGCCCCAATTTCCATTTTAATTGCCTTCTCCCTTAAAATACTTGTACAATAATGTCAACAACAAAGAAATAGTAGTTCTAGAACAACTTTTATCAATTTTTTTTTGGTTTTATTTGTTTTTGGCAAATGTGTTGTTAGTTGGCCAAGGGCTATTTGATGCCAAAATTTAAAGTAACACATTTTGGCAAATAATTAAACGACCCCTGTTATCACATGTTATTATTATATACTGTAACGTGAAAAACAATCAATCGTACAGTGAAATGTTTGTAAATAATTATTTTTGGGTGGATCGAGGAAAAATAATTTTTATTAAAAAGATAAATGAATATTATAGTTTTAAAACTCTCGAGTTTTAAAAGGTAGGTTTACGACATCAAACAATGGGTCGTATGAATAAAGTAAAGTTTATGCTTTTACTTCATAATTTTGAAGCAAATACTCTCATTCTTAAGAATAAAATTTTAAGTAAATGCTTTGACTTTGAAGCAAAAGAGTATTTACTTCATGCTAGTAGTAAAAGTAAAAACTTTAATTAAAAGCATTTACTTTTTTTTACGAATAAACAGAAGGAAATAGTCTTATTTTTAGCAAATGCTTCAAAAATTTGAAGTCAGCTCCCGAGTATACTTCAGTCTGTTACTACAGCCATGGCCCTGCTATTTAATCATGTTTTCAAGGCCAAAAAGCACTACAAATCACACACTGAAAATCGAGATGAGCACTACCGTGAATTATACAGGTTTAATAGTGAAAATGTGGAATGGATTACAAATTATTTTCTCAGTGATTCATATGACCCAATAAAGCAGGAAAATTAACAATAGAAATGTAGATTAGGATGAAGCAAAACCTTCACTGAAAAGAGCTTTTGCTACTGAGTAAAAGCAAATGTTTATTCATATGAAATTGAGCATTTGCTTTTACTAGTTGCTCGTACAAGTTCTCGATTTGGTCTCGCTTTTATCTCTCACTTTTTCATATTGTCTGCTCGTTTTCACAAGTTTGGCTTAGAAAAATATTTTTATTCTATACATATCTCTAAAAACCAATTTCTAAAATTTCAAGTTTCTTTTCCATCAGGTTACCATATTTGGAAGTCCCAAGTTCTTTGACGTCATCCATTTCCTGCCTGGAATTAAGTGGCCTCACATCAGACGTCAACTTGACTTTTCTCTCTCAACTAAAAAATCTAATGACCCTCACCCTTCGATCGTGTCCTGTCGTCAGAAACTGTGGCGCGGATTTAGACATGTTAGCCAACTCGTGTCACGTCCTCAGACACTTAACGCTTAAAGTGAAGGGACCCTTGAAACTAACTCGCTCCTTTACAACGCGCACATTTCAATTTTTGGAATCTTTGCACGTCGATAGTGACGGCTCCACCTCGTTATCCGCTACAGATGCATTGCGTTTATTAACTGGGTGCACAAAATTGTCACGTTTGTGCTTGGATTTTTGTCCCTGGATGACGGATAAAACGTTAGACGACCTCTTGCGACGGAATCCACTCGCATTTGCGCGGGAAGTCTGTTTTCACGGGTCGAAATTGTCGTTTGATGGCATTTTGCGATTGCTCCATTTGCCAAATGAAATGAGTTTATTGTCAATTGGAACTGAATTAGTTGGAAAAAGACATTTTTTTATCGTTAATAATTATATTCGCAAGAAAAATTGGCAGTTACTACTCAGACTGAAGACAGCCACGTCTTCCATTGATTGAAAACTGAAATCGAAAGCGAAACTTTGTAAAATTTAGATGTATTTATTTTAAGAATTTGTATTTGTATTTGAAATTTTTTATTTTAATAAAATTTATTGTTCGCTTATCAATAATCAGATTTTTTTTAAATATTATTCGCCGTCGGTGTCGTTCGTTTTGCCAAATGTCAAAAAATTACATTTCTATTAAATGTAAAATGTCAGTCTTGAAAATCTTTTTGATGTTCTTGAAAAAGAATTTTCGGATGTTTTCTTTATCTGCATCATTATACTTCTCTGCCGTATTCAAAACAACTCCAAAGTTGTCTATACACTCTTAGAAAAAAAGGGGGTAATTTTACTCCAATTGTGGAGTATGATGCTTGTCCCATGGCTGACTTCATTTTTGAAGTAATAATACTTTCAATAGAAATGGTGCATTTTGTCTCTTTAAAGGAGTATTGTATTGATACACCCATTTGGAGTATAAATCCAAAATACTATTTTTACTCTTGTCAATCTAGTGATTTGAGTACACGTCTAGGGAGTAATAATAAACCAATGACGAAAGAAATACAATTACTCCGTCAGAATAAAGAATAAAATTATATATTTAAGGTGTAACAGAAGCTGAAAAAAGAATAGTTATACCCTTTGTAAACGTACTTATTATTAAGAATACAACACGAGATCACATTGAAATAAGATTGGAAAATCAATGGCTATAATGTTCTCGTAACATCCATACTTGGTGAAAAACAAACAGCACAGACTCCATTGGAGACTGGGCCGGGACTCGAACTCAGATCCCCCAACAGAATCTGAGACCAAATGTTATATATTCACCACTTCTGCACCTCAGTTACCACTTGATATCAAGTGGTAAGTGATGTCAATCAAGGATAAAAATAGTATATTCCCACTTATGAATACTCATACGTGGAATAGTTATATCCATTTTGTCTCTCTTTTATTTTATGGAGTAGGTATACTCGTACTTGGAATGGTTATACTCCTACTTGTCTACTCTCTGATTTGATGGAGAAGGAATATAACTACAAGGAATGGGTACACTCCAACTTATTTACTCTTTTAGTTGATGGAGTAGGAATACTCAAACATGGAATAGTTACACTCTGATTTGAAGTGAAGCAACATCAAACTACCTGATGGTGTTAAGTAGCCACTTGTTGAAGTAATTTTTTTCTTTCTCTTGTAGTAGTTTTGTTTCATTTACTCCTTTAAGTACTAATATGCTTCCAAACACCAAAATTGGTGTAAAATGCCCCCTTTTTTTCTATGAGTGTACTGATCGAGATTTCCCAATATTCGTCGAATAAGATTTTCAATTTGAATTTATCGGCGACATCTAATATTTCACGTAATACGGCGGCTGTGATTTGATTTCTTCCCGGAAGGTCTTGTACATATAGATTGACTTTAAGACGTTTAAGTAGTTCCGAAGATTCTTCGCTGTTTAAATGACCGTGCGGCTTCTAAAAAAATAAAAAAATAAATATTTGAACAGGTTGATGGTATCGTCTGATGGAATCTAGAATTATCTGGACTGCGCATTATAGACATCACGTAATTCATGCTACCAATTTTTTAAATTTGTTTTTACAGGCCTATAAATATAAATAAATAAAAATAAATTAATGTTTTTTTCGAATTTTATTCTGATGATTTAATCAGAGACGAAATAAACAAGCAAAATGTATTAAAGAAATTGAAGGCCGTGATTTATTTTTACTGACAGAAGGCGCCACCGTGGATTATTTTGGACTGAAACAAAAAATTCATTTCATAATAACAAATAAAAATTAAAGTACGGTACATATTGCGAAAATCTTATTAAGAATTTTGGAACTATAACTCATGGGCCCCCTTCCGCACATTGTTATTAGGTTTCCAACAAAACATCAGCTATCCGGACATCTGACAATTATAAAAGTTAAAATCTGCTAGTCAAGAATAGTGGTCTCACTTCATTAAGGGCCGCTAGTATCATTTTCCGCCACGGTGGCGCCGCGAACGCTCGACAGACTACTATTGCATTCGATTGCATTGAAAACACGTGGTGAATTGAGTCAAAGAAACTCATTTTCGACATAATATCCATCTAAAATAAAATTCAATCAACGCAGTTGATTGAATTTTATTTATTTGTTTATTTTTATTTATTTTATTTATTTTATTTATTTTGTTTAGTCATTCGGTAAAATAGACACACTAAAAATTACAGTTTTGGTACTAATGCAGGCCCAAACCCACGATAATGCTGCCGTCGTGCATGGGAGTCGGGCAGGCTGTAAGTTTGGTACTCGCCGTTGCTAAGGACGCTCAGGTTGCAAAAACACTTTGAATAGGAGGTTTAAAGGCGCGAAGAGGCAAACGCTCGAGCGGGTGGGTTTGCTTGGATTTCTGTCGCGCGAACACGTAGTCGATTCAATCATGTAAACTCACACAGTTTTTAGTCCAGAAATAATGAATCACCGGCAGGTGAGAAGTATCAACTCCGTGTCCTAAAAAGGTGGCTTTAAGACTGATGAATTCACTGCTAATGGGATGGGTTGAACAACTATAAGGTTGGCATTCTAGCTAGGAACGCTCGTGGTTTATAGTTGTAATGACGAGAAGCTTGTTGAGGTAAGCTCGGTTGCAAGCCCTGACTTCAAGTGTTTAAACAAACTTGCCTGATCAGAGAAATCACCTCTCACCAGGTGGTCAGAATGGGTCAAGCCACACAAAAAGTTAATAATAACTAGGGGGAGGAGGGGTGATTACTCATCATATAGGTATGACTCTAAAGTGCCGAAATGATTATGCAAAACACCTATTGGTGTGAAAAATTTAAATTTTGGAATTATATATTTTTGGCCACACGGATCATGATACTTCCCCCCACCGAGATTTCGTTTATTTTTTGTAAACAAATCTCAGAACATAAAGCAAAAAATACAAAATTCAAAAATACGAATAAATTATCAATGAATAAACACAAAAAAGACAAAAACACAAATTGTTAGACAAAAAAGGATTTATTCACATGGGAAAAAGAAAGATATTCGGCATATGTAATTATCAAATTACATATGTCGATTATATGGAGTAGCATGATAATTTCTAATACAAAGAAAAAAGACATTAACCATCCGGGTTTAAAGGTTACTTCTTACCCCAACCCCGGTGGTCCACAAAGATTAAAGAATACATAAAACATCTCCATCAAGTACTGAGGAGAAAACAAAAAGAAAGGATAATAACAAGGATCAACAACAAAATCAAAAGGTAAGTAATAACAAATTATTTTTTCAGGTACCTTAAAGTATCGTCAACCAACTTGGTTGATTATCCAAAAACATCAAAGAAGGTAAGGTAATATTTCAAAAAGTAAATACTCAAAAATAAAGAATAACCAAAGGTTAGTAGAAATTAAATTAGTTATAAAAATATTGTCGTGGCACATCAGGTGCAAAAACGTATCACAAAAAGGAGATCCAGATCATTAACTTGATTAACAATCGCTGATAATCTCAAAAAACAAATTACGGAATGTAATAAAAAATAAACAATATAAATATTACCTATTGGTAACTTAACAAAAATAACAATTAGAATAAATTTTTCCTAGGTGAAAAACAATTATACAATGTTTAAATACTCACTATTTGCTGAATAGGTAAACACAAACTGTCACCAACTTGGTGAAAACAGAACAACACAAAAAAGTCCTCTTTAGGTAAAAACTGTCCAAAATAAATGAAACATAAGAATGTCACAATCGGTAAAAAGTCTAGACTATTTGGTTACAAATGCGTCGAATGGTTTGAGTCGCAATGTATACTACGACAATATTTACTTCCGCCGACGATCTACACTGCCTTTCCACCATTCGTTCGGTACATCGCCAGTTGAATTTGTCGCCGGCATAGTTTTGACGAAAACGTTTCATGACAAAGTACCTGGTGTTCGGGACTCATGTGAAAGTCGTTCTGCAGTAAACTCAGCACGATTTCTTCTACCACCGGCTCGGCGACTTGAACGTCCGGTGACCCGGTGGATGGCAAGCGAATCCATACCTTATGGCTCGGCATTAAGGCGGGCATCAAGCTAATTGTCCTCGTCGGTTTTGCAGAATTGTTGATCAGATCTGCCACTTTTTCAGGTGTCCAAAATTCGGTAGTTCCCGCCGCCAATTCCTTCTGGGCCTTAATTTTGGCCAGCTGGTACGGGGTGACACCAGATGGTGTTGACGCTGGTTCGGGATCTTCAGACGACGAATGGCAGACGTCCACTTTCGGTTCAGCTCCTTCTATCATGAAATCCCGAACTTCTTTCGGTGTCATTTTTAACTCGTCCGCCATGCGGTGCATTACGGTTTCCAAAGCCTCTCGTTTTGCTTTTCGAGCGGCTTCGGCATCGATCTTCGCCTTTGCTGCGTCTTGTTCGGCACGGGTCGCTGTTTCTTCCTCCATTCGCTTTCGCATGGCATTTCGGTTCGTTACCGATTTGCACATGTAATGGTGGATTTCTTCTAAGGCTGCGACGCGGACTTCCTCCTCGAGTGTGATTTTCTTTTATTGAGTTGACTCTCAATTCCCATTGCGATCGTCTTCACATACCGAA
>JH431733.1:144803-192977 GCA_000239455.1 Strigamia maritima | reverse complement strand
CACAAGAAAAATCGCGCGATTTCGTTTTGCGTTTTGCCTCAAAATCGTGCTATTTTTAAAATTGAAAATTTTTTCTATGTTTTTCTGTGTTTATGCTGCATGTGGAAACCTAGAAAAATTTTAAAATTTTAAAAATAGCGCGATTTTGAGGCAAAACGCAAAACGAAATCGCACGATTTTTGTTGTGTGGGAACCTAGCCTGAGAATCCACACAAAAATTACGCGGACAGACTATAGTTGCTAAGAAACAATAGTTTTCAACGCAGTGTCAATAAATTTCTCTGACATACATATTTGTTAGATCAGTCATCTACGAAAAGTCAGGTGCATCTTTAGTGATGAGTAAAACTTTTTGATTGCAATTTGTATCTAGAACTTGTTCTGAATGAAATGAGAAAATAGAATTAGAGTGAAAAGTAAAGTGAAAGTGGAATTGCATCTAAGGAAAGAAGTCATTTGGCATCAACATGTTGTTGTGAAATTAAATTGGAAGCGTCATGGAAGGACGAGTGAGATTGATGAGCGAGAACACGTGCGACTGTTTTGACTAATATGAGCGAGCGTGTAGTTCTGCATGATGATCACAAGCGGTTCCGCATCATCATTGGGTTGGGGAGGTTTCGTTTTCTTTCTTAGAAAACCTCCATATCCTTAGTTTTCTCATCCATGCACTGCCGCACTTGAAGGCACGTTTCTGCATTTCGGTTCACTTCACTCCCACCTGATTGCCTTCTTACACATTGTGTGTCCTCGTGGGAGCGGCTGATGAGAGGAAAAACAGTGAAATCCCACTGAGGATGTAGTGTGTAGACACAAGACTTTGCTGATTGCAATTCTTGTATATATCTCTTGATGATGACACCAAATAAAGAGCAAATAAATTGAAAAAAAATTGATTCCACGTTTCTCAAATCAGAAAAGAATGTTGAATTAAGAGACCAAAATTTCATATCGCACCAAATAATAATAAGTAATAACAGATTAGGGATCATCCATAAATAACGTCACAGCTTTTTTTTAAACATTTTTTACTCCGTCACAAAATTACAAACCCTCTATCTCCACATCTCACTCCATGTCACCTATTTGAATGACATTCCTGAGGCCATTTCACGCAAATAGCACAAAAAAAATAGTTGTAGTTGTTGTTGTTGTGGACGTCACGGAACAACGAATTCCCCCCCCCCCTCTTTCCGGTGTTTGCGATTTGTCACGAAACGTATTACATACGACACTTAAATCGGCGGCAACAATTTTTGGCAGAACTAGACACCTTATCACAAATTAAGCCTAAGTATTGGGGTTGTGATTTGTGCAAGGTGTTTGACTGATTAAAAACCTAACCTGAGATATTGAAATCGGCACAAATTTGCCAAAATTGCAGCCGAAGGGGAGGGAAAATGGCGGCAGATATTCATGACAATTGTTGTAATTGTCATGAATTGTAATGCAGTACACATGCGCATATCAAGTCTTTACACAACAATTTTGAAAAGAGATTTTTGAGACCTTTCAAACGAGAATACATGTGTGACGAGACAATGTCTCGTTATTTTGGCATTCTTGTAATGAAATAAATTTCGTACGAGGAATCGCAAACTGTCTACTATTTAAAGGGTTTACAACATCACAATTTTTTTATTGGGTCAATGGATCAAGCATCATTAAAAAAAAATCCTTAAATTATTAATTTTTCAGAGATTTTTTTGAAAAATATTAACCTCAATGTTGAAGTTGTGAAAACGAGCAAACGGCAATAAGGAAAAGACAGATAAAAGAGAGATTAAATCGAGAATTTGCGCGATTGTTACCAGTTGTGACGTATACCCTATTCATTTAACATGGGAATTTTTTCACGCAAAAATTTATTTTAAAGCGTGGTCACATTATCTCATCAGCAAATGGTGAAACCTGTATAAGACAACATCAAAATGGCGAAAACAATCCAAATTATTTAGATAGACATTTTGCTCGATTTTGTCTGTTCCCATTGTTAGGTGGGATCAGTGACGAACTATTTCATGTCGCGAATCTGCTTGTGTAAAAAGTCCCAGCCAATCCGATATGGACTATAGAGTTATGTGGTAATCGCAGTATTCCTCTCTCTGTCGTGGAAATTAAGGACTAATATAAGACTTTATTTCCATGACAACTAGAGAGTTATACAGATCAGTTGGCAGAATTATCCAGTGTAATTATCCATTTGTCAGTGTCATATCAAGGGGCACTAAAATGCACTAGCATCCCTTTTTTTAGTTGGGTGAGGATTAAATTAGGCAGGAAAAATTATTCAGTGTCTCCCTTTGAAAAATTCTGGGTATTCGCTTGTCATATTTGACTATTTAATTGGAACTTTTGAACAGTAAAAGATAGAGCATTAATTCTAATTAAAAAGTGGTAGAGCATGGCTTAATTAGTCTAAAAACATAATAATTTATTTTGTAAAATTTTAATTGTTTCATTTTTAAATTATCTATCAATAACAATATTCAGCGAGCACAGTATAGCCCATCATGGGAGTATGACGTTACCAATTCTTAGTTTTTGGTTGACTCAGAAGTAGTTCTTAGTTTAGGGTGAGGGTGGCTTTATTAGGTCAACAATTACAACAATGAAAGCAAATTCTGGCTTCACTGTGCATGTGCTTGACTACAAAACAGAACTGGTGACGTTTAACAATCCAACTTCGACCATGATGCATTGCGTGTTGTGTTAGCAATCCTGCCAAATTCGACATTGAAATTGTTATTTACATGAAATAAAGCAACAATTTAATTTTGTAAACAACTGAATGATGGTTTTTTATCGTGGTCTTTCACATATTAAAATTAAAATTTTAACTACACTTGACCTTCAATACATGTAGAGTGAACCCACCCCTAGGTGAAAGAGACTCTTTCACCATGACCCACCCTTAGATGGGTTATGGGATGGCCAGACCTGTATTAAGTTTTCCAATGCAAAAGCCGAACTCAGCACCTACATATAGGAGAGAAATGAGGGGGTCTTGACGACTGGTTTCTTTCCAATACTGTATTTGCATTTCTATATCTGCCAGTTTGCAAGGTGCTGAGTTAGTTCTTTCCTTTTGAAAAGTGAGTATAGCGCAAATTGATCTGCACTGTACCGAAGCACATTTTTTAAAAACATTTTGTTTGTATAACATCCACTGGGTGCGCTGTTATGGAAATGAGAATTTCCAATTTGTTTACATGCTTATATGAAAAAGTAAAATTTTTAGATACCATGTTATAAATTTATAAATTTATAAATTTTTCCAACAATATGGTGCATCGCACAGTTAGGGATTAACAAGGGGGAGAAAGCTGCTGTCTCTTTCATAAACTAAAATGAATAATGGGCATGAGAATTTTATTGATAAATAAATATAAATGAACATGATGCGTCGTCATGCAAATTAATAAACCTGAATAATATTTGTGAATCTTTTCAATTTTAGGTAAATATTTATTGGAGGTATGCATGACTGGTTTTTAGGTAAAATATTTTTATATTGATTTTAATTGGAAAGACGATTATTAACACTCAGTGCACTTGATCTTTAAGTGTTTAGGTAAAAAGCAAAATTATGTTAATTTTTTTTATTTTTTTTATTTTGAATATAATTAGATTTTGGGGATGGAAATTAATTTGTATGGTTTCACTCGGTTAGTTTTGAATTAGTAATGAGCTTGCAGCTATTACATGCAATAAAAGAAGTGATATTTTTATTTTGTTATATATGAGGAGAAAATGTACATCGGGTCATGATTTGTAGTCAATGCACTCGAAAAATGGAGTAATTTTGTTAATTTGAGTAGTGTTGTACATTTCTGTTGTGGTTTGAGGAAATGGTAATAAATCAATTGAGACAGGTGAAAAATCTATTATTAAATTTGTTTTGGGCAAGACTGGGAGCAAAGAGAAATTAGATTGCAATTCTTATGTGTTTTTATTTTTTTTTATTTTAGAAAAGAAGTTTTCTTAATGGTTTAAATTATGACAGTTATTGAAGAGGAGTATATTATAAGGTAAGTTCATATTGATTGAATAACATTTTATTAGACTTTAACCAGATTAACAATTTTTTATTTGTCCCAGAAATACAGTCCAATCTCGTTATAACGAACCACTTAGACGACACATTATTACATGCTGATGCTGTTACTGAAATTTCATTTTTTGGCACTAGAGTGATGTTAGACATTACTAATTGTAAGTGATAGAATACTTGTGACAACAAGTGTCGTCGGTGTTTGAATGTGTAAAATTGGTTTGTGCCATAATCACAACATCATTACAATATAATTTGTCGATGATGTCCGTCCGAAGCCTTTAGCAATATTTGTAACCGACGGCAGATGGCGCATCGGTTTTTGAACAGCATTCAATGGGATTGGCTGGGTTATTGGTGATGGTACAAACAGTGGATAATAACCATGTTTAATGGGATTCCATGCGGGATCCCACGAAATTGGTGATCTGGTCCGAGGTTATATTTAACAGGATGGGATTTGATTGGAAACCATAGGTGATTTCACGGGTCATTGGTATGGGATTTTGGTGATTGAATTGAATTTTTATAATTGAATGGGATTTAGCTGATTTCACAGGTTAAACAGGTTGTTGGTGATGGGATTTCACGGCCATTGATGATTTAACTGGGTTAAACGGGATTTCACGGGAAATCACGGTTGTGGCTGTGGGTTTTTGAGAAGTTTTTCAAGTTATGTATAGTAATGGGTAACTTGCTAGTGTGAATAATTATATAAAACAGCAGGGACAGATTTTTTTGAACACGATTGTACCGCACAAACAAAAAATCGCAACGAGATTGGACTGTATTTCTATATTGTGTACTCAAAACGGCTTTAATAACTCCACACAGCCATCTGCTTTCGGGGTCACGACCATATTAAGCCGAAACATAAGTTGACATATTTTTTTCTTACCTCGCTTACCTCTATCACACTGACATGCAGTGTCCATTTAACATTTTTATCATCTACCACCATCCCATTCTTTGAAAAATTGAGTAACTCAGTACCCGCTATCTACCTCGCTCTTATTTTGAAATACGTCTTGCGGTTTTATTTGAAAAATTCACTTGGCTCGCTTTTCTATTTCAGCAACAGCCCCGAGAGACTCACAACATCTCTAAAAATGTGTTTTCTGTGGGCTGTGGCTACTTATTGATTTGAAGTCAAGAGCAGTGCTTTGTTCCCATTTAATTTTTTTTCTTTCGTCTTTTACGTTTCTTTTCAAGTGGCAAGGTGCAGTTGTAAATTATTCTAAGCTCTGTCTCCTTTGTATTGCACTGGAGGCTGGTTTCACCCTGAGTGTGTAAATCACACTGTTTAAAATGTGATAAACTTTTGTGCGATTGCTCCCAAGGAAAGAATAACTTGTGGGCTTCTTCTGAACTCTACTCATTATTCTCGACAAATGCTTCGAAATGTGTCAGACTTAATAGTCTGCCGCTTGCTGATGAGCGCACAAGGTGAAGTGTGCAGAAGGGGGAAGGAGAAGCGAGAAGTGCATATTATTACGCGTTTTATTTCAAGATGTGAATGCAATGTGGTTAATTCGTCAAAGTTTGTTAGAGGGAGGTAAAAGTGGGTAATTTCACATCATTTAGAGAGTGCAATATGTTGTTGACAGGTGTGCAAACAGTGAATGAAATGACCTATTAATACATAATCATTATTCGCAGGGAGGTTAGGTATAGGGGTGATTTTAAAGCTAGCTGCATTCTATGGATACATTTGCATTGCAAATCACATAGTCAGGGTTTGATTTAGGTAAATTGAAATTCATTAGAGTTGTTGCTTATTTATTTGGGTTGATGATTGTAGCAATGACTTATAGTGGAGATAAACATAATTTCAATGGGAGTGTTATTGGGAGATATTTTAGTGTTGTGAAAGAAAAAGTGGATTATAATTATAATGCAAGACAGGTATAGAACCAGTTTGCGGAATTTCTGCAGCGCGGTATCCTCGCGGATAAATGACGTCATTTCTGTTTTGATTTGAAGTAGGAAAATATTTTTCTTTTTCGCGCGATTTTTATCCGCAAACAATCTGCAGCCAATCCCGATGCATTGACATCATATGTTCCACTTCTCAAAACATCGCAGCTTGATTCTTAATCTACAATAGGCACTCCCAACTTTAAGGTGTCTAAATTTGAGAACATCTAAATATTACCGTATTCCCTCGGTAACAACTGAATGCCGGTAAAAACGAGTCTGACCAGTTTTTAACAAGTAGACAACTGGTCAATTAATAATCAAATGGACAAAATGCTGGAAAATTGGTTTGACTAGACATTATCAGGCATGCCATTCTTTCCGAGGGAGTACGGTAGGTTTAATTTTGTGTCTAATCTCTCCAAAGACAGTTGATATGACTCGCCGGAGTATAGCGGTACTTCTATCGCTTTCACTCACGCTATAGTTGAAAAAACAAGACAGTTTGTTTTCTTATTTCGTCTTTTCTTCATTTTGAAATGATGTTTTACATGTAGAAGTCAAAAAAGTGGCGACTTCACTTTCACTCACTCAAAAAGCATTGACAAAGCGCAATTGTCTTCTTTTGTGTGTTTGGTTTGACAGGCATCTGACCAGCTTTGACTTGATGGGTTTTCCATCTCCAGTGAGAGAAACAGAGAAAGCTTGGTCATTGCAACACATTAGTTTGTGTGACAGTGAGCGTTGCTTTTTTGTTTTCAAGAAGTTTCACGTCGCCAACCACTCTCCAGAGATTGAGTCGCGCAGATTGATCTCGCAAGCCTTGATCTTTGAGGGGCACTTAAGGACACCCCCATATCCACTGTGTGCCTTGGTTCTTCTTCATCTCTTCAACTGGCAACATGGGGAATCTTCAAGTCTGCTTAACTGGCGATTTGCATAATGTCACTGTGGCTCACTGGCAAGGTGCCATCTACAAAGTTGCATCGTCTTGTGTACATGCTTAACCATTCTATTTATTATGTTGGTGGATGGTGAAAGGTAGACAAGAAACATTCGCATGGAAATTGTTCAATTATTTCTAAATACTTTTTTTGTTTTTATTATTTTTGTTAAGGAAAAGCTTATGGATCATTTGTGCACATTGTGGTCATTTTAACATGAATTGTGTGCACTGCAAATCTAGGTGTCTTAAATTTTGTTTTAGGCACTTTATAATAGTTTTTTTTAAGACACTTTCAGAACGTAATCACTTATTTCGTTTAACCCTCGGACGCCTAACATTTTGGGTCAACGCAAAGACCTATTAGTGGTGTCAATTGACATGTTTTATATACTCCGAGTTGAAATGCTTTAGTGCTGTTACCATAGTTATCATGGTTTTACCAACTGACGCTAGGTGTCACCGATTGTAAAAATCAAGACACTGTCAAAAGGTGATCATTTGAACAGCATGCAAGGTGTTTAATCATTTATTTATAATAATTGTGTATATTAATTAATTTTAATTCCAATTAGTGCAATTAATTGCAATTGATATGAAATGTGAACTGAACATGTGCCGACTGCTTCGTTTATTCTCTACTTTGCATATAGGTGGCGTTGTATTTTAAAAGCGCTCTCACTAAAGAGGAAAAATGCAGTGAAAACAGCAAACGTTTTAAGCTGAGATTTAAAGGGGCTCATATTTTCTCTTTACAATAACTTTTTTTTTATAAGTCTGAAAATTACCAAATAAATTGAGTGTATGTAAAACCACTTTTTGAACAGCTCCAGAAATTTCAGATTTTTTGAAAAATTTTTTGAAAAACATTTGTATTCAGAACTATTTCCTGTGTCAATTGTCCCATAGGATAGGTTCTGAGGGTTAATAGTCATTGGGTCCTAAAAATCAAGGTGACTATTTATGATTTGAAGCAGTTATGTGACTTCTAAAACAAATGGCGCATGAAATTCTACAACAGTAGAGTTAGATGCTGCACAGACGAGTGCGCAATAGTAAGACAAACGCGAAATGCTGGAATAGTAGCGTTTCCTAAAACGCGCGTGCACGTGCGTTTCTTGGCTGAAACTTAAAACGATTCCGGGAAACGAGTGAAACATGAAAATGTTTTAGTCCCCGAATGCATCTAATAGATAAAAATTAACAACAAATTTTTTTTACCATTGCAAACTTAAGATTTTCTTCATTCTGAACATTTCAAAACTGATCCAAGATTCACTTTCGATGAGTCATTGACTTTAAACAGTTTGCCAAGTTTTGCAAGATTGCCTGCAGTTTTGTATTTTGGGTGGTGTTTGCCTCTGTGTGATATAGAAATCTTATAGGGGGTGTTGTAAAAATAATAGAGGGTGTTTGATAGTCTACTCTCAGGGCGCGGAGCCATATGCTGGGAACTGACTACAAGTGCCTGGAGTCGGTTGTATATGCATTCTCCATTAAAAAGCAAAGCCTATCTACGAGGCCCCAGATGGAACGGCTACATACATTTTCGGATAATCCGAGTTCTTTACATAAATCTGACTCTTCCAGTTCTATATATGCACGTTTTCTAATTCAACTTTTCAAAATGTAATCCATATCCATGTCTTCTGATTTGGATTTGACAGGTTAGTTTATTTAGATTATAAATGTACGAGATATCTTATCCCATCTCGAAATCGCTTGCGCAGAGTCACGTTGAAGTGATTGTTTTCTTGCTTTGTGGTATATCAACTACATACAATCTGGCAGCAACATTGATTTCTTACAATTTACTATTTCTCTTTTATTGTACAATTATATTAAATATTACAATATTTTTCAAAATTAAAGATTACAATTTCGATTGACAGAAAATGCCATTTCTTGGTGTCACACTGTTGGATTGTCAGATTGATAAGTTTAATTTTGTGAAAATGTAATTTCCTAGCATCTTTGTGATTGTGTACACTTTTATTTGTGGCAAGGCGATGGGGAAAAGTGATTTGCACAGCAGTGAAATTATTTTTCTTTTTTTTTTAAATTTATTTTATCTTGATGTTTGCATTGGAAAACAAAAGAATTTGCCTAATAAGCAAATCAATAATCATTTTTACACATCCAATCATGTTGGCCAGTAATGAAATTCTTTTTCTCCTCCGTTCTCTCATATACATACATGATAATGACAAAGTTTCAACCGCAGGCCACAATCAACTTGGTGAAGATTAGAGGAAATGTTGTTCTTTTTTCAATTTTATTCAAATAAAAATTTTTATTTGCAACAAACTTATCTTCCTTTTGTTGTCAATCTTGTTTTACAAAGATAAAACAAATTTCGTTGGAACGACAGGAAAGGAAAGGGAAGGGAAATTATTATGGAAATACTATATTTTATCTGGTGATCGATGTCCCATGTTTCTATTCAAAGGGTCCATGTTTTATTGCTGCTAACCGGCAATGAGCTAAAGTGAGCTTGGAAACGTAATTCTTCTGATGTTTTATTACTAAATCTGATTTTTGCTAAATCTGACATATGAATTAGAAACGCGCCTATTTAGACGCATCCTCAAAATAGAAGCACGTGAGCTTATACTTTGAGGTTAAATAGGGGCTTTGCGATTTTTTTTTATAACTTATACTGATAAAATGGGCCACCTAGTGGTAAAATATGTAACTATTTTCTCATCTCTCGATCTAAGTCTGATTAAATGGTGGCAATTGATGGGTAACCACTGAGGCAATGATCTTGATCAGTAGGATGGTGACACTGCACATACGCCAAGCTGGTGCGGGGTAAGTGGGTCGAATTTCATTTTCGACCCACGGCATTTCGACGCACTTCTAATTTGACCCACTTCCAATTCGACCCACTTATTTTTTTGAATTTACAAAAATTTAATTTTTGACCTTAGGCATATTTTATTTGTGAAATTTTAAAACTTGAAATAAAAACTCACTACTACCGGAATGTATCAGAAAATTTGCTTTGCGCCTGCGGCACCTGATTTATATACATCCTCATCGAATGTGGTTACCAATCAAGTGAGGCCAACCATTCATTTGCATGTCGACCATTCATGTTTCATTTTCGACCTTAGGCATAAAAAAAATTTAAAAATTTATATTTTGACCCACGGCAATTCAACCCACGGCAACCATTCGACCCACGGCATCACTAAAACAAGAAGGGGGTCAAAAATGAAAATTTCATTTTCGATTTACGGCAATTCGACCCACTTAGTATTCACTGCCAAGCTATAAGTTTTACTTACAGTTTTACATATCGTATTTTCTCGATTTAGCGCCACTCTCAAATTCCGGCCGCGGCAATTATTTGAAGTGTTTTACGATTTTGAGGTTCTTGTATTTTAATACGTTTTGCCAGAAGAAGCCATTTATCAAAGTAATTTCATAATTGGCTTTCTCTCTACTATACAGAGTATACTGTATATACAGTAGAAGCAGACGTTTTTAATATGTTTGTCGCCCTCGAATTCCCACCAGTTAGCATTAAGCGCCGCGGCGCTAAATCGACAAAATAGGTATATGTATCTAGTTTTACTAATTATAGACAATCCTATAAGTTATAAGTAAACAACAAAAAACAAAATCGCAAAGTCCATATTGTTGTAATGATACGTTATAATTTTGGTACATTACTGTATAAAGACGTACTATGTGAAATGTCATAATTGCATAGTAAATATGAAAAATTAACCATAGCATTAATCATCAAGATAACATTAATCTAATGATGACCCAGCAAGTTTGTATTTTGTTGTTCAAACTTTTCTTAAGAGTTTATTGGAGGCAAACAAACATTTTATTTGATGGAACCATGGCATTTCAGACAAAAAAAGTCAATAAATAAACAAAAACTTTAAATAAAAAAAATAAAAAATTAACCTATTTAATTCCTGGTTTTATCCATAGGTGGCTTTAATAGAAGTAATTCAGTGAAATCTTGGCATTTGCAAGCATTTCTTTCTTTATGCGAGATTGGGTTTGCAAGGTCTGATAGGCATTGAATAATCACTTGGCCTCAACATCTTCTTTTGTGATGAGAATTTGATCGTTTCTCCTTTCTTTCTCCCTTCCGCTCTTCACCAATTCAAATTTGGCTTTCTCTGTCCGGTTAAATCGATCGCTTGGCCTCGTTTACCGTTGCTTGCAAAAGCATTCCATTCAACTTATTATCGGTCTTTGATTGGAGTGGAGGAAGCAAAACTAATTGAAGCTGAAGTTAACATAAAATTGTTGACAATTCTAAACCAGCGCTTATTGATAATGATTAAAATTTAAAAGAAAGTAAACCTGATACTGGATTTAGCCTAGCACATCTAGAAAACACACAAAGGACAGCAAGTGGTCTATGTTGCGGAAACAATGTGCAGATTAGTGCCTTGGTTTCATGTTATTAATCATTGCTGTAGGAGAAGAAAAATTGTATAATCCGTGCAATGTTAAGAATAATGGGTGGGGATTAACCTTTCAAATGATGGGAGATTTGATTTTTCGTTTCTTGTACATATGAAAGTAAGGATTATGTGCTGAATTAAATAGAACCAATCGGTAGGTGCATTCAATTCCAAAGGGATAAACTGTTTATCTTGATTCTTTTGATTCTCGCTAGGCGGAAATAACGATTTTTACGTCATTCTCCAATAATCAGTTTCCCCTTAAACTGTTTTTACATAAACCACATTGAGGGTTGTTTATGCTGCTGAAATCTTGTTTACGGCAGAATTCTTGGCAGCCATTTTGGATTCGAGATTGATCGAAGTGACACTCGATCGACTTTATTAAGAGATTTTGGTGCTTTTTTTATATATTTTATACTACATTACAACACTTTTAGTATACTTTAATGTATACTACTATTTTATAGTAACTTAAAATGTTAACTGAAAGGAGAAAACTACAACAATCTGGACATGGATTTTTGATTAAGAACTAGTTCCGATCAAGGAACTTGATCCTAGAATATTTAAGTTTGCAACTGCACAAACTGAAAAGTTTGCACAGACAATATTAAGTTTGCAATATTAAGTTTGCACAGACTGAAACTTAATAACACATTCAATGCTTAAAGCAGATTAAACTGATTCTCTATAATCAGATTTAATTATGCTTTTATAATCACTTTGAAATTGAACGCACCTAATGTTTCAGTAAGATGTACTTATCGGAGATCGAATTTTGGCTGGACCCGATTCAGTAAAATTTTTGAGCGAAGCAATTAGTTATAGCTAAAAAGTTGTTGGGTATTGTTGGGAAAAAGAAATTCTGTATACCGTATATACTCGCGTATAAGTGGACCTGCATATAAGTCGACCCACGTATAAGTCGACCCTGACTTAAAACGGGTCAAAAAGCATATAAATCGACCCCCTAAATTTTATTTTTTTATTTTATTTTTATTTGGTTCGATTTATACGAGGGTCAATAGCCATTTTAAGTATTAAAAAAATAAAATAAAATAAAAGATTTGGTTCAAAAATCCTCAACTTATACGCGAGTATATACGGTAATTAAAGTGTTAAAATTAAATTATCTAAAATGATCTGCTTGAAATTGAAGTTTTTATTATAAGAATTTCTGTATCTACAGAACTTATTTGGTAAGTTTTTATACTTCAATTTTACTTAAGCCTGAGCCATCTCTGAAGGTGACTCAAGTTGAAAAATGAGAATGCTGAATTTAGCTTTTTGTATGCTTCTGGCTCTTTGTTGTGTTTGTGTTATGTAGAACTAAGCATAGATGGTGTTCAGTAAGAATATATCACGTATTTACAATGTCTCATACAAGACTAGAAAAACTTCACAATATGAAGTAAGATTTTTTAAAAACCTCGATTGAGACTATTCAAACAATGGAATAATATTTTTTAATAACATGTCATGAATTTTAGCAACGAAAATTTCGTACCAGACATTGTAAAGTGTCTATTATAATATACGGTACAAATTTAGGTAATTGTTAAAGGTTAACGTGCAGTCAAAATATTTTTAAAATTATTTTATAACAATTCCAATATTCCTTCCTCAATGCAATGCATCATGGTCGAATGACGTTCCCAATCTTAAAATTCGAACCTCCCAGATCTACAAGTAGTTCTCGGGATTGGACGAATTTCAACTCACTGAGTATGTGCCCATTGTGTCTGGACTATACAGGTTTCCGGTCGGCGCTATGTCCGGATCGCACAGGTACGACTGTAATGGCCAATCGCAGCTATTACCTGTGTAGTCCGGACACCTAACCCGACCGGAGAAAATTTTGCGTCCCAACTGTGTCCGGACTGCACAGGTTATACTGTATTGAAATTGTTATGTAACAACAATAGTCGACACCACGTTCAAATTATAGCTGGTTGTTTTGATTTCTGAAGACCAATTAGAGCCTGCCTGCAATTTTAGCCTGATATTAAAAAGGCAGTGAATCAAATTTCCATAATTTTTTTAGCAAAATCGTATTGTTAATAACAATACGATTTTGCTTGTACGATTTGTTATTCTCACGGAGGCTGGACATATTTCGCATGTGATTTGTATGTGAAGTTATGACGAGTAGTCATCAAGAAATGATATTTTTATTTTAAATTGGGTAAGTGAATTTTAACTACATAGTTTTGACTAGGTTGTCTAAAATCTCAAATTCTTCGATGCACGATGCTAAAAATTGTTCAGTCTTGTCTGCACAATCAATTGCTGTCCGATCGGCTGACATTGTCAATCGGATTTTACCGTTGTAACTGGTTACAGCTACTCCAACACCTGAAAACACAATACACGAGCTCAATCACTAAAGAAAGTTCAATGTAAGAAATGTTTTATCTTACTCATATTTGAATTGTGGACGGGAATTGTGAAACACTCCTTGGCCTTGTCTCCAAAGTTGTTGGCACATTGGGCCTGATACAGGGGAACATTCGTGATGACGAGTGTGCTTCCATTCAACGATATTGCAGGCTGAGTCATGAACAGTGGCAGACGATTTATTAAATGTTCAATTATCAATTTGGCGCAATAATGGTAATAAGATTTTTTCTGATGCAACAGTTCTTCATGTACCAATCTTAACCGATCCAACGGCTCGATACATCTTCCTACCGGAAGAGTAATAAACATAGCGGACAAACTATTCACAAAACCCGCTTTCTGCAGACCAGTATGCAGAGAAATCGGTGAATTCGCATGGATTTGCGACACACCTTCATCTTGCTCGACGAAATAATGCTTCAAAGCCGCCGTCACGCAAGAAGTCATAATATCGTTGACCGTCGCTTCGACCATTTTCCCGACGCGTTTAACCCGCTTCAAATCAATTTCCTTCGAGAATCCTATGAATCGTTTTCCGCATTGTTTCGGTCCGTGTAAACTGTTGACGTCTTTACTAAATCCCAATTTAACCAGGTAGAATGGCGCATAGAAAAGGGTAATGAAGAACAAGAGTAGTTTTGATTTCAACGAAGGTTCACTAATATTGTTAGCGGTCGCTGCTTTAGGCGTCACGTAGTGCACGCTCGATTTATCCAAGAATCCTTCTTCGATCATACGGAGAGTATTGAAACCGTCCATCAAACAGTGGTGACCGCGCATTACGCAAACGTAGTGGGGCTCTGGATGATTGTTCAGAGGGAAAAGGTAATGCTTCCAGGGTGAAATGTTGTCTGGGAAATATTGGTTACAAATCGTCGATATGATTTCTGTCAATTCTGAGTCATTTTCGGGCGGTGTGCAATCGAATTGTTGGATGTGGTCGTCGATTGAAAAATCATCCTCGGGAATCCAATAGAAGTAACCGTACGCTTGTTTCGGTCGGCAGCGTAGTTTCGGATGGAGGAAGTGACCATTTAATTGAGGATCGGTCCAAAATGTGCGAAACTCACGTTTGACCGCTTCTAGATTTAGTTGGCCTTGGAAAATGAAATAACAGATTGCGCCGACAACTTCGGTTTTCTGATTGCTGATTAGAAATAGAGCGTCGTTTCCATTGACTACCGTGATGTTCCGGTTTTGTTTTAAGGATAAATAAAGTCTGATGATTTGACGAACAATTTCTCCCAGAAGAAGACAAATTAGCAGAAAAGCTATGGGAATAATTGCCACGGCGAAGCACAATAGTGCTAAAGAAAACTCAACGATCATCTGCATTGTATATCGAATAGAATAATGTGTAGCTAATTAAATGGTGTCGACCTGCTTGAATATGTGTTGACTAATATAAGAATAATTTACGTCAGAAGCTTTTTTTATTTAGCCGTTAATAGATAAAGTTTTTTTTTTTATTTATATAATATATAATTATATAATTATGTATATATATCTAGCTTGATTAAAAGAAAAACAAATGCATAAATCATAATATAGAATAATTTTGCACCTGCGATCTGGAATAGATGATTAAAACCAATGATTAAATAAATGAATAAACAATTGGTGCAATATAAAATATACAATACAATACAAAATATATATATATTTCTTTTTCTTTGTAATTACAGGTTTCAAAGATAGAAATCGGTTAGCACTGTTACAAATGTTACATTGTTTCTGACAATACTTATGTGATGTAGTGAAATATTTTTTTTATTGCTTATTTTAAAAAATATTTGAAAATAGTTGCCTCTCTAAGAAGCAACTAAACCAAACATGGGATTTTCAAAACGCATAACCATTTTTTGATGTTTGTGAGCTGCAAGCAAAAAGCGATGTGACATCACAGATAGTTTACAGTGTCTACTGTCGCGAATCGCGGAGCAAAATCGCTAGGCGATGCGAATCGTTGCTTGTCTGCGCCCAGCATAAAGGTCTCAGTCAATCTGCGATGGTTAGCAGAGTTCTGCGGCCAGACTATAAGCTCAGGTGCTGGAAGATTTTCCAGTAGGGCGAGCAAGCACGATTAAATTTCAAAGTTTGGTTTTAGGAAACGTTACTTTTTCTTTGTAATGTTTGTTTAGTAAACGTTCTGAAAGGCCCTTAACCCGCGCTGTATTAGAGAACCACGTTGTCTCAGTAAATGGCAATTTAGTACATTTTAATTCTGAATTTTGTCACACCAGTTCAGTTTTTGAAATCATGATCATGTTTAGGTTTTGGTGTTTTTAGGAGCAGTGCTTGCTTGCAGGGGCTCTTTACATGTGGTATAGTAGTGACATAATCCAGTCACGTTCAGGTTTTTTATCTGGAATAAATTTATAAATGAATAATTTTCATTCTTAAGTTGTTCTATACCTTGGATAATGAAACATTAGCATAGAGATTTGGCTGAATTTAATTTAATCTTTTTATTTTGAGTATTAATTCCGACTTGCATCGACATTTATTTCGAGGGCCAGATGCTGTTGATATTTTTCATCAGGGTGATTAAATGAACAGCTGTGAATGTGTCTCTGAATTTTGTCTTAATGACCTTCTCTTACTTGTGCATCCATTTTTCCAATATGGACGATGCTAATTAATTCACAGCTGCATCAAATTAGTTTCTGAACAAGGCCTGCAGCATGACTTTTAGTAATCGAAGACAATGATCAATCGATTTGTTTTATTCAAGATAGATGCAACCAGGTGAGTAGTTACAATACAATTCCAATTTGTGTAATTTAACCTGTCCCAAGCTAAAAATTTTAATATGAATTATATATTTTTTGGAATAACTCTGAGTCATAATTTAGTAAGGTCTAAAGTCACCAAATAAACAGTAAAACTTTGATGCAGCCAATTCTTAAATAACTGTGAAGAAAATGATTGGGGGAAAAAAATTAGAAATAAAGTTTTTAATCTAATGTTTATAATAAATGTTTGAGCATAATTTTTTGTAGTTGGTTTGTGGATGCTGTGGTGCTAAATGTTGAAACAACTGCAAGTTAGTATTTGTGTCTGCTGCTATTTAGGAATTGGCTGCATCAAAGTTTACTGTTTGTTTTGTGATTTTAGATCATTTAAATGTTTCCAATTACCCATTTGAATTTCAAATTCTATTTAAAATTCTTTAAACATCAAGAAAAACTTGAAAAAAAACCCTTTTTGGCAGTAAAATTTTGTGACAACTACTTTTCTTATTTTTCTCAAAATAAGTTCTTATGTTTTTTAATGATATTTGTACTACGTAAACGAATGAGTACTACCTAAACGAATGATTCTCTACAACTGGAAATTTTGTTCTATCTCAAATGTTGGGCGCGGACATGCAGCGATTCGCATAGCATTGGAATCGCGGATGGCTCTGCGCATGCACGGAAAACGTCACTTCCGTCGCACGATCAGAGAATGTACTTTTGAAAAAAGTACAGCCACTGTGTACTTTTTACAGGCGATGCAAATCGCATCCAATGGGATGCAAGTATTGCATCACATGTTCTAATTGTTCCATTTTGTTTGTTTTTTTCAACAATTGTTTCAAAATATTTGTCATAGCAACAAATATTTTTGAAACAATAGATTCGCGCCAAGTCTGCCGTAGCAGAGGCGATTCACTGTCGCGAATCTCGGGGCAAAAACGCTAGGCAATGCGAATCGCTGCACGGTTTCAAAGATAGAAATCGGATAGCATTGTTACAAATGTTACATTGTTTCTGATAATATCACTTGATTTGCATGGCTGATTTACTTATGTGATGTAGTGAAATATTTTTTTTATTGTTCATTTTAAAAAATATTTGAAAATAGTTGCCTCTATAAGAAGCAACTAAACTAAACATGGGATTTTCAAAACGCATAACCATTTTTTGATGTTTGTCAGCTGCAAGCAAAAAGCGATGTGACATCACGGGTAGTTTATAAACGGTTTAATTCGCCATCATTGTCAGGAATTTGAGTTAATTTTTTTTAAAAATTATATAATAACAGTGTGCATTATTTGGTGTCATTATGGGCATTGTTTTTGATGGCTATATACGTAAATTTATAAATATTATTTATTTTGATGTCATGTGACTTAAAACTACTCGTGAAGTCATTTCAAAATGCTTGTCTGATAAATTAATGCGTCTAAAATTTTATTTTTATTGTTACGAATGTGGATTATTACCGTCATTGTTTCGTATTTGACAACAATTAGAGAATTATTTTTTCACGTTGCAATTCTTTTAAAGGAATTTTTTTATAGCTTTGACAAAACTTTAGGGAGTTTGCGGTACGGCGATTAAAAGTTATAATTACGAGTTTTGAGCTCATACTTATAATTCTGAGCTCATAACTATAATTTTTTGCGCTATTTTATAAAATAGTGCAGCCAATCAGTGAACTGAACCTTATAACTAGCTCCACCCACAATGCAAATGGTGCGATTCCACCTCGATTTGTAATTTTCAATGATCAACACCATCCACATGCAGAATAGAAATAATAATTTATTTGGCAACATTTTATGCTAAATATTCAAATAAACAGCGTTTTTTGCGAGTTGGCAACCAATTCCACAAAATATATATATTTTTTCTTTTGTTGCCATTTTCTGTCATGTGGTAGTCGCATGATTTCATAGTTATACCTTGCAGTTTACAATTATAACGTTTTAAATCCTTGCCGCAAAGTATATTTCTTTTCACAAATAATTATAATTATAATCATAATTTTGAGCTCTTAACTCTTAATTATAACTTTTAATGGTCGTTCCGCAAACTGCCTAATATAAAACACATTTAGTTTTATGCGTGACTATACAACAAAAATCATACAATCATATTATTAAAAAAAAACTGGATATTCAAGAATGAGAATAATGACAAACGTCAAATAGCAGTAAAAACAATTTTATTCACATAACATTAAATCAAAAAACTAAACTTGAGAAAAAACACATAATTCGTATAATTCACCCGTGGAAAGGAATCAGGTGCTGAAAATATGCGAAACATGTGATTCATAATGATTCGAGCCTATAAGAGTGCTAGCAGTTGTAAAAAGTATAGAGTTTGAACTTAGCGGAGCTGTTGGTTTGCTCAAGGAGTTTTGCGTACTCGGGTTGGCCGTTCTGGGCTCACGTTTCACCCGAGCTGTCTCGTAAATCAAAATGATTGCAGAGCAGCGTCAGCATATTAAGTTGGAAATATTGTCAGAGCATATTTGCACTCGACTACACTTTTGTGCATAACAAGTCAATTCCCCCGAACGGATCAACTTACACCCGTCTGCCTCCTTCTTTTGCAACATGTTTACTTTGCATATCTTGTGACCGTCCAGTTTTCTTGGAAATATCTGAACTATTTTGCATAGATTCATATTTCATTTGACGCTGAAAAGTCCACTTCATTTTTCAAATATTCTTAAAGGTTATAACGTTTCACTCGAAGTCTGCTGGAATGTCAAGTTCCGCTCACTCTTCCCAGGTAACACGCGAATGTTGCTGGATGTTCTGAATTTCACTTGAATGTTAGCAATGTTTACAGTATTTTCGCAACATTTCTGCAATGTTGCTAATGTGAAATGAATGTTGATATTTTCCAATGTTGGTATCAAGTTTGTGGCACTGCTTCAGCAGTGTTGCGCCAATGTTGGCAATAAACATTGAAACAAACATATTTTTGATACATGTCAATGTTACTTCAAATGTTGCTGCAATGTTGACAACAAACATTTGATCAACAATCAACTTAGTTTTTTGTCAATGTTATTTCAAATGTTGCTGCAATGTTGGCAACAACCATTTGATCAACAACAACTTAAGATTTTTGTTTGAAAATAACATTTGCAATGTCGGTGCATTGTTTCTTTGAATGTTGCATCATTGTGTTTTGAATGTCACTTCTTTCAACATTGTGGCAATTAATGTTGTATGCAACATTATGGTCATGTTGCCAATAAAACAGTGCAGCAATGTTGCCAATAAAACAGTTCAGCAATGTTGCCAATAAAACAGTGCAGCAATGTTGCCAATAAAACAGTGCAGCAATGTTGCCAATAAAACAGTTCAGCAATGTTGCCAATAAAACAGTGCAGCAATGTTGCCAATAAAACAGTGCAGCAATGTTGCCAATAAAACAGTGCAGCAATGTTGCCAATAAAACAGTGCAGCAATGTTAGAAGAAGTGTCATTTGGAACAATGATGCAACATTGCAAATGTAATTTCCAAACATTGCAGTAACGTTGCAGCAACATTTAGTGTTACCTGGGTTTTTTAATTTATTTTTTTAAAGTTATAGAGGTCGATTAATATGGCTTTCTTCTCTTGTTTAATTGATGTAATTAAAATAACGATGAGAAATTTTTGCAGCTTCTTTCATTAGGTGCAATTTAAAGATTTTTTTCTTGTTTTTAGAGAAAGAATTTAAATTGTGGAATTAATTGGCAGTAATTACACAAGAGATTAAGTTATATGTTATAATTAATATCGGGTAATCGTAAAGTTAAGCAAAAATAATTTTTTAAAAAAATGGCCTTAAATTTACAGTACTTAAATTTTCAAAGCAAAGATGAAATTCAGTGTCTAAACTCTATCCAACAATTCGTGCACAAAACTGAAAAGTGAACTTTTTTGCATTGTACCGAAAGTATATATTGTGGTATCTTATTTTAATCCTCTAGTTGAGCTGAGTTGAAAAATCATTGTTTTATAGCCAAAAAATACGATACTACAAAATCTGACGTCATTATAAAATAAAACATTACAAAATTCCATACTGTTGAAAGATTTCAACTCTGAATAGCTATGAGTCAATAGACTTAAAGCTGACTTACATATCCTTATGCAGGTCCATGCCGCTTGGTCATTTTGGGACCATTCAGTTCCCATAAGAGAGCAAGCCGATCACACCTTAACCTATTTCTTGTCGCCAACAAGACTATTTCTCGAACTCTCAATTTAAGAGATGCAGATCTTGTCTGTCTTGTGTGTATCTGACATAAGCCTTAACCCCATAGCTCGCCTTTTCTGTGGCCGCCCGCTGAATCATTGACAGCGAATTGGTCGTAGGTTTGCTATTTGTTTATATTAAATTTTTAATTTTTAATTTTTAATTTTTTATTATTATTAAAGGTCAAGTGTAGTCAAAATTTTAATTTTAATATCTGAAAGACTATTAACAATAGCATGTTTATTATTCTTTAGAATATTTTATTGTTGCGTATTTATTATTTGATAACAATTCTAATATTCCTTAGGAAAAATGCAATGCATCATGATCGAATGACGTTCCCAATCCTAAAATTTAAACGACCTACAACTAGTTCTCAGATTTGGTCAAATTTTCATTTCTGAGCATGCGCATGCTTGTGTGTATGCGCAGATGTTTGTTTTGTTAACAATCAGAACTGGTGTTGTTGATCAATGCTTGTTCGACCATTGTGCATTGCATGACAAACAAGGCAAGACAACTAGACATTGTTTTTGCTATAAAATAATAAATATGCAACAATAAGATCTTCTAAAGAATGACATACAAGTTGTTGTTAACAGTCTTTCACATATTAAACTTAAAATTATGATTACACTTGACCTTTAATTATTTAATACAACAATGATGAATTGATAATGATGGCAACAATAATATTTTTGCTCGTGTTTATGTATTCGTTGCATGAGATGTTTATTGATTGAAATGCGCTTGTTCTTCACATGTTTTTCTTTGGCTGGTGTCGTCGTATGTTCTTAAACAATTTTTCACTGAATCGCTCTTAATTAGTGAAGCACACGGAAAAGAGCTTTGTTCCTCCACCCTGGTTTTCCCATCTTAGTATTCAGTGCAAGCACAAAGTGGGTGGAGGTAGTTGTATGGGTGTGCGTGTTGTTCTACTTTTTCTTCCTTCACTTAATGAAACGTAAATCAAGTACAGCTTCAATGAGCTTTTGCTTCTTTTCATGCTGAATTAAACTATCGAAGAGATTCCTTTTCCTTTGCAATTTCGTTTACTAATGCTGAAAACAAAAAAAAGTTGTTGATGTTCATTTTGGAGTTGGTGAATTCGATTTGATGGACAAGTTTGGATTAAGTACAATTGGTAAATTCAAAATTGAAATTTTGCTTTAATTTACAGTTTGTATTAATAATATACAAAATATGTAATAAAAGTGGGTAAAGTCACTTTCAAAAGCAATAAAAGAGAGAAAAGCCACTTTTAAAAGTAATTATAGTGGGAAAAGTCACTATTAAAAGCAATAAAAGTGGGTAAAGTCACTTTCAAAAGCAATAAAAGTGGGTAAAGTCACTTTCAAAAGCAATAAAAGAGAGAAAAGCCACTTTTAAAAGTAATTATAGTGGTATCACAGACTGGGTCGCTTAAACGCGTTTGAAAGACGCTGATACCCCGAAAACGAGAGAGCCCTGGTTGAATGAGGCCCTGAATGGTTACAAGACTAAGGGCGTTCGTAATCACCACATTCGTTTCTGTCAATACAAATTAATATATGGTTCAGGTGGTATTTACTTACTAATTAAAAAGAATGCCGTTTAAAACCACCTATTCCATTAAGAGGTCTGAGAATAGAATCTAATCTAAACCTAAAGTCACTCAAAACAAGGCGGAAGCCTAATCTGGAAAACAAGATGGCGGATCCCAAACTAGACTAAATTAGCAAAGTGAACGTTCCTCTTTGCCTATACTGTCTTTTAGAAATAATAAATGCACGCGTATACAATTTACTATTCTGACCAGGTCCAGCCAGGTGCGCCACATAAGCTATAAAAATACACATGAATACTTAGAGAAGATAATGAAATGAAAACACATGGAAACAAAGGGTGGAGGGACCAGCCCTACTAGTTGTTAGCTATATCATAGTAGTAGAGAGAGTGAGCTCCATAGAAATCATCAAAAACTCATACTGCAGTCTCATTGGTCGACCAATCACGCAATTTCTCATTTTATCTCGTTTCTAATGAGACATTGGTTGCTGTATTTTCTTAAGTTACGTTACTTTCTACTTCAAAATCGATTTTGAAGTAACTTAAGAAATTATGACAACTAATGTCCTATTACAAACGGGATAAAACGAGAAATTGCGTGATTGATCGATTTACATTTACTGTCTACAAACAGAGTGAACAAAATCATATGTTACTTTCCTTAAGTTACGTTAAATTTTTGAAAATTACGTTACGTTATGTCATGTTCCGTGTGAACTAAGCATAAGAGGTTTTTTTTTTCATGTTTACATTTCTTTCTTCAGCGCAGTTGCTAATTAACATCCATCTACTACATGTGACCATCAACCAGAACTAATATCGTTAATGTTGACAATACATAATCAAGGATGGGTTTATTGGATTAATACTGAAAGTGTGTGACCAAGCTATAAAACTAATAATCAAACATAACATTGGTAGAATTGAAAGTTGAAGAAATATCTTAATTTAATAATTGTGGAGCTTTTTTTCTCTTATTCTGAGTGTGTGTGTGGGAGTATTTCTGGATGAGTGAATCGCTTGCTTGAAAGGGATATTTTTCATGCCTGACAGAGCAGTTCGTTTGTGAAATTATGTAGTCCTCTCTTTGTCGTTGACGGAGATGGTTTTAGAACATGAAATTCACTCAGGCATCCATTGGTAATGAATAGGAAGTTGGGATGTTGGGGAATTTTTTTTTCTCTTTGTCTTTTACATCTTTGTAGAATAATAGTGTTTGTTTTAGAAATAAGAATCAGAAGAGAAAGGTTAAAAAATTGTCAATGTAAACACAACTGCAAGTTTTAAGGTTTTTTTTTTTTGCTTTAATGGCACATTCCTTGAATTTGACTTTCTATTTTGTTTTAATTATTATTGTTTTATTCAGAACTTGGAATTGAATCTAAAAATTATTGGATTCGGGATACGTATCTAATTTTACTGGGTGTTGATTTTTTTTCTAATCTCACATACGGTACAGTATATATTTACTGGATAATACCAAGAATATACTGAATATCATATCTGGTAATTTGTAGCCAGTGCCTACAGATGATTGTGGATATACAGGGTGTCCCATAAATTATTGACCAGGTCAAAAATTTCCCAAACGGATTAAAGATGTCGAAATTCTGCTAATTTTAATTGCTCGATGCGCTTTTCAATGGTGATATCAAAACAATCAGCAAATGACTGCAACAATGATTTTCACACTGTATCATAAAAGCCGTTGAGGTTAGGCAAATTTCTAATTAGAATATTGTGGAGAATCATTTGTTTAGTACAATATCATTAAAAAACAGTAGGTGCGTTCAATTTGATTTAGAGAAATTAACTTAGTTGACTTAACTGCTAAGTTGACTTAAGCTCATTAAATGTGACGTTTTGGACGTCATAGTTATGTCAAATGACTCGCTTAAGTTAATAAATCTCACCTAAGTTGCATTCAATATTGCCTGAATAAAATTCTTAAGTGTGTAGTTGACTTAAAGTGGCAGGATATGATGGATTTGACGCCATATTTATCTGAAACCTTCTACTTTAGACATCTTTACTTAGATACGAATTGGGTAACTTAAGTAAAGATATCTAAAGTAGGAGGTTTCAGATGAATATGACGTCAAATACATCATATACTGTAAATTTTGAAACAACTATCATTTAAGAATTGCAAGTTTTTTTGTTTGTTTCGTGATTTTAAGTCACGTAAATGTTTCCAAGTAATTTCAAATTCCAATAAAATTTCTTAAGAAAAACTTGAAAAAAAACCTTTCTTGTGCCAACTAATTTTTCCTATTTGTCTCAAAATAATTTCGTATTAACATACTAGGTGCGTTCAGTTTCATTTAGAGATATTAACTTCAAATATGACGTCCAAAACGTCATATTTGATGAGTTTATCAACTTGGCAGTTAAGTCAACTAAGTTAATATCTCTAAATGAAATTGAATGCACCTAATGTTTTTTAATGATATTGAACTAAACAAATGGTTCTCTATGACTCTCTAATTGGAAATTTTTGTTTAACCTCAACGGTATTTAACATACAGTGTGGAAGTTATTGTTACAGTCATTTGCTGATTGTTTTGATATCACCAATACGCCATTAATAAGCCTATCAAGCAATTACTAGTCATCTGCATTAGCACAGTTTTGATATCTTTATCCATTTGGGAAATTTTTGACCTGGTCAGTAATTCATAGGACATTCTGTAGGCATTGAGTTTTTAATGTTGTACTGGACACAGTCAAATCTGTGTGGTCCGGACGTAGGACAGCCTAAAAAATTGTGTGTGCAGTTCGGACAAACCGGACATAGGACGAACCATGTAAAAAGCACCTCTGTGGACCAAACATCACAGGTGTTCAGTCGGCACCATGTCCAGACTGCACAGGTGTACAGTAATTTTAATAAAAAATATTTAGATAAAAAACTTATCACTAGATGGCGTTGATTGTATGTTGCTGGGCAACAACTTTAAAGAAAAATTTATCTTTTAAAGACTCATTTATTGATTTCTAACTTTAACTTCTTCAAATAATAAACATTTTTTAAAAGGCATTTAAAATATTGAAATTTAAACAATTCTCACCAGGATATTCTTCTGTAAGATTGTTTATAAAATGAATTTTACATTTAAAAATTTTGTTTTTACCACAAATTTATTCCACTATGTTGAAAAAATGTATTAAAAGTTGGGAAGTTGAAAGAAAGCGAGAGAAATAGTTTGAGCGAGGAAGACAAATCCCTGAATGTATAACGGGGAGATTCATTCGAATGGCAACATGTAGTGAGTTTTGAAACGGCATAGAAAAGAGAGAGATAGCAGTAAGATTGTGATGTGGCACTGAAACGTTAGCCATTTTTCCTTGTGGAAATGTTGGTTTTATCCTTCTGATTACTTGGCACTGCACCCCCGAGTGCTATTCGTCTAGCTGCGTTCCCACTCCGTAGTGAAACAAAAATTGCAGTCATATGTCATGTCTGAAATGGTGCTGGCATAGAGCAAGCCAGGGGTTGGTAGGCAAGGGCGAAATGCTTATCACTCACTGCCAACAGACTTATAGTCTATGCAAAGGAATCTGGCACTAGACATTTATCTCAAATCTTTTCGGCTTTTCAATGGATATCGGTTTGTTGCAGGTAAATGTTTCCACTATTTCATTTTTATTTTTATTTTTATTTTTATTTTTATTTTTATTTTATTTTTATTTTTATTTTTATTTATTATTAGTAAAAAAAAAAGTTTGAATTTGATTCGTAGGTTTGAAATAAATTTTTAAGTTGGTTGAGAATTTTTTAGAAAAGTTAGTTTTAGAATTTAATTTTAGTGTAGTCTGTGAATTTGTGTTGTGGTTACAGCTTACAGTTCTTGAAGTTGTCATATTAATACAACTTTAAGTTTAAGGGTTTTAAAACATGCTTGATCCAATGGACAAATAAAAAATCTGATGTCTATAATAACTCTTTAAGTTGAGATTTTTATAAGATTAGTTTATGGATGCATTGCACCCACTGATAGGAGATTTAAGGTGTGGAAAAGCACATGATTTGAATAAGCAAACTGGAATTCTGTCATAAGATCCAACTTGTCCATGGATAAGTGCCTGTGTTTGCTCATTTTTTTTAAAAAAGTGATGATACTAAAACTCATGGTCACCAGCAGCTACCCAATTTTGAATCGACATTTTTGAACGTTGATCGAATGCTTGAATGTTGTGTTCATAGAGAACATACGTTAGATGTTAAATCAACATTCTGAAACAACAGTCAAACAGTTGAATATGGGTTAGTTGTTGATGTGCAACAACCATTAGACGTTGTATCAACATTTTTATTCAACAATCAAACAGTGGAATATATCGGTTGTTTAATGTTAAATCAACGTTTTGTTGTGTTTGAATATTGAAAAAATGTTGATAAAAAATGTTTTTGAAAAATATTTTCTAAATATTGTTTAGACATTTTCATAAGGTCAAAAGTACTTTTGTATAAACTTTTACCAAAAGGACTACAAACAGTTGGTAGTTCTTGCTTACATGGGATTGGATTTATTTGGTAATAACACAATTAATTACAAAAATAAAATTTAGTACTTAAAGGTCAAGTGCAATCTAAAATTTAATTTTAATGTGTGAAAGAGTGTTAACAATAACATATATTTCTTTTTTTAAAATATTTTATTGTTGCATATTTATTATTATATAACAATTCCAATATTCCTTCTCCACAATGCAAAGCAAATGATCCAGCATTAGTTCTCAGGTTTGGTCGAATTTCAACTCTCTGAGCATAAATATGCGGATGCGCAGATGGTTATTTTCAGAACTGGTGACGTCATTCAATCCTTGCTCGGCCATGATGCATTGCATGAACAAGGCGAGCCAACTAGACATTGTTTTGTTTATAAAATAATAAAATATGTGATAATAAAATATTTAAAAAAATGAAATATATGTCATTGTTAACACTCTTTCGCACACTAAAATTAAATTTTAGACTGGCACTTGACCTTTAATAAATTTTTGGAAAAAATTAATATTTTTAAAATCGGCTAGGATCAGACTGGGGCCGTGGGATGATCTGCGCTGCACCATGAACTGTTTAGTTTTATCAATGCATTTCCAATTAAATTGAATATTGATTTCAATCCATCTCAATTCTCAACATCAAGTATAACTAGCAATTTAATTTTTTTTTTTTTTTTTTGTTACATGCGCTAAAAGCTTCACTATATTTCACAAACAAATAAAAATTTCATTTTCTATGAAAATTTCAGTTGATGGGAGTTACTTCCTGTTCTAGTTTTGCCCAAAAACATAGTTTTTTGCTCAAATTTTTGTTTATGTTTCAAGCCTAGAATAAGACTTGCAGTACCAATATAGTTCAATCTATATGTGAAAGGAATATTTATTACATCTCTATTTCAAAAAAACTTAAACGGTTAAGTGTAGTCAAAATTTTAATTTAAATATGTGAAAGACCATAATAAGAAACCGTCATTCAGTTGTTTACAAAATTAAATTGTTGCTTTATTTCGTGTAAATAACAATTTCAATTTCGAATGGCAATGCATCATGGTCGAAGTTGGAATGTTAAACGTCACCAGTTCTGTTTTGTAGTCAAGCAAATACGCAGTGAAGCCACAATTTGCTTTCATTGTTGTAATTGTTGGCCTCATGAAGCCACCCTCACCCTAAAGAACTACTTCTGGTTCTGGGTCAACTAAAACGAAGAATTGGTAACAATTAAAATTTTTCACTACACTTGACTTTTAAATTCCAGCAGTGGCTACTTTGTCTGCTGATGAACTATTTACTGTAGTTACATGAACATACTTTTTTGGAAAATGACATCATCATTTCTCAAGTGGAAAAGTAAAAAATGGAGTATTCACTCTAGTTTCCACTTTTCCACTTGATGAATGATGACGTCATTTTCCAGAAAAGCGTGTGCATGTAACTAGAGTAATTGATGATTTCGGACTATGCATACACTTAGAACTCGATTTGGTGAAAAGTGGGCAGATTCCCTAACTGCAGCTTCTTTCTTCCTTTTTACACACTGTGTAATCTTGTACGCTTCACTAAGTTTCCCATTCTTCTCTGTCCTAACGAGGTTAGACTCGAGTGATTTTGCCCACTAGCAGTTAAATGACAACTGCCTCTAGTTTCATTGATCGTCGCCGGCTTCGATTTCAGGGTGACAAAATAAAAATAAAAATAAAAAAAAAAATAGAAAGAAAATTACAAAGCTGGAGACAGGGACAAGAGACCCCGGTTTAGACTGATTTTGTCTTAATGGAACTGTGACGGACGGAATTGCAGGTTCTTTAATTGCTACTAATTTGATCTCAATCACAACCCGCTCGAACAATTTATCAAAAAATTTCCCATTTCTTCCTTTTCTTTTTGCCTCCTTTTTTTTTGAATTGATTAAAAATTAAGTTTAAGAGAGTTTTTATCAATTGAATTATCTTTTGAAAATGAGGAGGGAAATACGTGTGATTGAATTTGAAAAGTGTACATCGAATTATTGATTTGCTTTTACTTTCTTATATAACGTGAGATCGAATTGAGTGACAGTATATCAGTGGGAAAGAGCCTTGTTACGTTTCATGCTTCGCTGAGCCATGGACAAGATAAAGACATGAGAAAAGTAGGCTTAGAAAAAATTTTTGAAAAGTACTATGGGGATTTATTTATTTTTTATTTTTTATTTTTTTTTAAAATTGCATTCTTACATTTGGTATTATTTGATTTTTTTGGAGTTGCTTTGAATTGTATTGAAAAAATGCAATGTTTTGTTAGAAGGAGATGAGAAGCTATCGGATTAGTGGGTACATTTGATCGGTGCTTAAATTGGGAATTTCAAGTGGATAAGATTGTAAATAAATTGAAATGTGAAATTGAAATGTCCAGCATCAGATCGAGTGACACCACGTTGTTACGTTGATTTTTTTGTTTGCGCAAACACTCAGAGGATTTGCGCTGATCACAAAAATGTATGTACGCATGTAAGCGTTCATACGTTTACGTTGATAAGTGATGTGGTTTGCGCAAACAAAAAAATCCGTATCAACGTGGTGTCACTCGATCTAATGCTGGTGTCACTCGGACCTAATTCAAATACCCGTTGCAGTCAATGATGGTGGTGTGTTGGGGCTGGTGGCGGCGATGGTTCGTTATTTTCACGTCCTCGGCTTCTAATACTGCGTCCTAGGTCTCTACTGCGTGTTCGGCTCGTCATTTTTGCAAATGGCGGTTTGCAAAAGCGGAAGCAGGCCGATTTGTTTGTTATACGCATGCCCATAACAAAACGTTCATATACGTTCATACGTCAGGCATTGAACGTATGGACCAACGTAAGAATTCAATTGTTACGTTGATCTGTACGTTTTAACAATCACGTATCAACGTATCTATGTATGAAACATACGTTGATACGTTTGTACAAGTTTCAAGTGTGCAAATTCTCTAGTACATAACACTCATCACGAATCAATGTAAACATACGAACGTACGAACGGTATGTTCATGCACACACGTAATTGTGATCTGCGCAAACTCTCTATTTATATGCAATAGCAGAATAGTGTGTGCAGGAAAGCACTTGTGAAAAACAAAGAATCTGCTTAGGTTCAGTGAGTTTTTAGAAAATCTAAATTACATACATATTACAGTCATCACCCGATCATCTGGATGCTAAAATTTAACTGCGCACAATAATTGCGAATGCCAATTTACCACATCAAAAAATAGTCCACTGATGTTGATGTCGTAAATCGATCATAATAAACATAACATAATAGACGCTTTCATGAACGTAATTTTTTTAATTACGAATTTTAAATAAATACGAGATTTTAAAAATAAATCTCGTATTTAATTTAACATTCGTATTACGAATATACGAGATTTATTTTTCAATTCGTTCGTATATTAGTCGATAATACGAATGCTCTGCACATGTGCAGTGTGCACAAAACTTCGCACATGCGCATTGTTCTACAATTTGAAGCGAGCACGGCATCCATCTTGATTTTCATCGGCTCGTTGTATTTTCGGTAGTGTTTAGTCATCAAGGTTAGTAATTTGTTTGCAAATAACTATTTTGTATACAAACATGCCATTTAACACACATAATTTACACATTTTCAATTAGAATATTACAATTTTTGATCAAGCCATGTTTCTTGTTCATTTGTTTATTTCGTTTCGTTCGTGTTTGATTGTTTGTGCAAGCGCAATCTGAAACAATTTTAATAATTACGAAACACGAGATAATTAATAAAAATGAATTTATTTCATATTTATTAATTATCTCGTGTTTCGTAATTAAATCTCGTTCGTGAAAGCGCAAACTGTCTAATTATTGTTATTTTTTATTATGATGTCATTTAAAAAATACAAAAGATAATAATTATGGTATGTTAAGGAGAAGGCATTAGGTTTTGTGTAGCATCCATCAGCATTTACGTAAGGTGTGATTGTTATGCGCAGTTGGTGATGCACAGTTCAAATTTAGCATTAAGATGTCGGGCGGCGACTACAGCAAAAAAAAGTGCTCCTAAATTGATATGAAGTAATATTTTGGTCAATTTAGATTAGTTAATCACATATAGCAGTAATTGTTCAACTTCCACAATTGAGTGGAAATTTTATAGCTCCTTTTTTATATATCTTTCTAAATCCACTTGTCTGCACTCTAAACGAACTTATATTTATTATTTATGCCCTTTATTTCATTTTCTGACAGCAATCTCAATTTGATGTTCCATTTTGATATTTTTCATCTTCTTTTCACTTTTGGCTTTCACCTTTTCAAATTATATCAATGCACAGGAGCGGGCAATGATCCAATAATATTTCATTCCTTTTTATCTTTTTTTTCTTATTCTTTTTTTAGAGAGAGAAGCTGAATGTGAGTGTTCACCTGTTATTGCATTGCTTGGCACATCGTTCTTTTTCGCTCCGTATCGTTTCTTGGCATACTGCATCTTGTTGCTATGACAACTGCGCCCAAGTTCAATCAACAGCCAAATAGCTTCGATGGCACTTCTCCAATCTCAATAACTTGGCTAAAAGAGAGAGAAAGAGAGAAAGGGAATGATGTGCCCAGGGATTGACATCCATAGAGGTAAATGGAATTGCCAAAGTTGACTTGTTTAAGTCAATTTATGCGTTTTAACGGGAAATGCTGATGAGTATATTGATAAAATATTTCACTTTTTCTACCCCAATATAGGGTCCACTTGGTGCAATAAAGTTTTTTAATCGTTTTTTCGCATTTTTTGTGTTCCAAATTTTTTTTATTTTTTTTTTCTGTTTCAGAAAAATAAATAATAAAATCAATTTAATTAAATTGTTACTAAAAATATGCTAAAAATCTCTATCTTGGCGGCCATCTTTGCTTGGGTCTATATTCCATTCACGGAATCTTGAGCTAAAATTTTTTACTTCTACATTGTAATTTCTGCTAACTAATCTGTATAACTCTCCAGTTGTCATGGAAACAAAGTCTCATATTGGTCATTAATTTCCACGACAGAGTGAGAAGAATACGGATTATTAAACAGTAATTATTCCATTTAGAAGTTAAAAAATTTAGCTCAAGATCCCGTGAATGGAGTATAGGTGGACCCGTCTTGGGTAAAAAAAAATTTTTTAGGTTAGGATTAATGTTGAAATTTGGTAACTAATTTTGGTGTTGAAGAACATATTGTTACATGACCCATGGGGATGCGGTGGGCCAGGTAGCATTGTTTATTCCGCTAATCTTTAGTCGGAAAACGAATCGTAGACATGCCACTAACTTGTGACTGGAGAATCTAATCGCGCACAGTCATCTTGAATTGGGAATAATAAATGAGTCAAATGAGCTTAGAGTTTAAATGAACATTGCCTCCTTTATTTGTGATAAAGAAGATGAATAAAACCGAGTGTGATATTCGAACAAATACATCGAATAATAAAACACTTTGCGAGTGAACTCGCCAAATAACTTAAACACTAAATTACTAATAGTAGGCAGGTTTGAAAAGTCATTTAAACCAGTGTAACCACGTTTATGCTCGTTTAAATTTAAATTTCCAAGTTGTTTAAACGAATTAATTCGTGTAAATGTCATTTAACCGTGTTAAACGGAAACGACTCATTTTCGTTGTGCAAGTGCACGTGCAACGAAATTTGACGTTTACAGAGTCCTATTTGCTGCCAACTTGAATCCTCGCTTCAAATGTAAGTAGTAAGGATGTGCATGATTATCAGAATTGTTACTATCTAATGTTACTTTTGTTGAAAGCAGGCACGAATGATGTGCTTGCTAAGAAACATCTGCTCCATTGCTCAAATATAGCTTGTTTATTTATTACAGCAGCCATGTTTGTGTGAATTATGTGTAAATTCCAGTGTAATTTCTAGTGTAAATTCCAGTGTAATTTCTAGTGTAAATTCCAGTGTAATTTCTAGTGTAAATTCCAGTGTAATTTCTAGTGTAAATTCCACTGTAATTTCTAGTGTAAATTCCACTGTAATTTCTAGTGTAAATTCCAGTGTAATTTCTAGTGTAAATTCCACTGTAATTTCTAGTGTAAATTCCACTGTAATTTCTAGTGTAAATTCCACTGTAATTTCTAGTGTAAATTCCACTGTAATTTCTAGTGTAAATTCCAGTGTAATTTCTAGTGTAAATTCCAGTGTAATTTCTAGTGTAAATTCCACTGTAATTTCTAGTGTAATTTCTTGTGTAAATTTCAGTGTACAGTGGTAGAGGTAATGGTTGGATCATGAGTTAGTATCACTTACATAACAATAACCTAAATGGTCTGAGATGAGAAGAGATCTCTCTGCGCTTGCTCAAATATTGGCGTTTTATAGCTGTCATCTGTCCCTTGATTGGTTGTGCATGTTAATGAGTATGACATCATGTGATGTCATCGGCTATTACGCTCTCTGGTGGTGGTTTTCAGTATAGCTCTGTGGCACAACATCCTCTTTTGGTAAAACCTAACTGCTCGCACTACTACGGTAGGTCATTAGGGCCGTATCGTAACAATATAGTACCAGTAGGTCTTATTTTCAAAACAGTACCAAAAATGTATTTAAATTTCATAAAATGCTCAATTGGGCCATTTACTAATTGCAGTTGCCAATTAATCAGGAACAGTGTTTATTCAGCTTTAACGAGCAACCCTGCGGCCTGCCACGACAAATCAGAGCAGTGTCACATTGAGGGTGATTGATATGATGTTGAAGTAAGTTATAAACACAAATATCAGGATGAATTAAATTCACACATGACACCTGTAGAAGAATTTCTAGCTGAAAAAAATATTTTAAAAAAAATTATGGACATTACTATCGCTTTTTTTTTATAGCCAACTGTGGTTTTATCTGACTTGTTTGTCAAGCAATGAGTGGCTATAGACGAGGTGTTTTTTAGTATCAGGATAAAATGTTGGAAAAAGAGAGCATTATTGAGAGCAAGATAGACCACATTCAGAACTTCAGAAAAACAATTTTGCATTTTCCATTAAAAAAAAAAAAAAAAAAAAGAAAATTATTAAGAAAATGTGGTGTGTGCAATACGGCATAAAGGCGAAGGTAGAAATTATACAGATAGTTGGTTGTGAAATTGGAGGCAGTTGTTGGTGGGCAGCCAGTTGTAAAAATTGTTTTGCTTTGACATGTCGCACAATCGACAGCACATTTTCGCAGCTTACGACAGCAGAATGTCAATGAGAGGAAGAGGTTTCCTTCACACTTGTAATACGGGAGGAAAAGGCATTTTCAAAAAGCTTGCTTGCAAACCTTTGGAATTGGATCTATGCCCAAGAGAGCTTTCCGTATTTAGAGAAAGATTGTCCATGCAGTTCAGCAAATTTTTAGTGAATTTTTCATAAGTTTTATCAGCTCTATAAATGAACAACTACTTCAACTTCATTTTTTTTCTCCTTCTCTTCTTTAAACGTTTATGTCTGAGGATATAAATTTGAAACCAGAATTGATATTATGGGCAATAAAATAGTAAATTAAAGTCAGTGGCCAGTTCTAGATTTACTGTTACTCATATATTTTTAAATAAATGAAATAAACATGGCTAAAGGCTGGATACAAAGTATAAAGTAAAAAAATATGATATTGTTTGTTTGTTGTTATTTTTTTGCTTTTAAATATGATGCATGCATTTTTTCTTGAATATATGGAGTTAAGGAAAGTTTAGGCAAAATTTAAAGGTTAAGTATATTAGTAATAGGTTGTTTGATATGTTGATGGTATGAATTGAATTGATGCATTTAATTACAATGGATATGGATGATTTAGGATGGTTTACAGGGTTTTATGGATGAATACTTTAACCCTCAGACGCCTAACATTTTGGATCAACGCAAAGACCTATTAGTGGTGTCAATTGACATGTTTTATATACTCCGAGTTGAAGCGCTTTAGTGCTGATACCATGGTTACCATGGTTTTACCAACTGACGTTAGGTGTCACCGATTGTAAAAATCAAGACACTCGGTCAAAATGTGATCATTTGAACAGCATGCAAGATGTTTTAATCATTTATTTATAATAATTGTGTGTATTAACTAAATTTTAATTCCAATTAGTGCAATTAATTGCAATTGATATGAAATGTGAACTGAACATGTGCGGACTGCTTTGTTTATTCTCTATTTTGCATATAGGTGGCGTTGTATTTTAAAAGCGCTCTCACTAAAGAGAAAAAATGCAGTGAAAACAGCAAACGTTTTAAGCTGAGATTTTAAGGGACTCATATTTTCTCTTTACAATAACTTTTTTTTATAAGTCTGAAAATTATAAAATAAATTGAGTGTATGTAAAACCGCTTTTTGAACAGCTCCAGAAAATTTCAGATTTTTTGAAAATTTTTTTTAAAAAAAATTTGTATTCAGAACTATTGCCCGTGTCAATTGTCCCATAGGATAGGCTTCTGAGGGTTAAAGGTGGTCTCTTCGTGCTCCATATGTAATGTTTTGAAAACTTTCAGTTTTCTAGGGTATTTAACACGGGGTGTTTACCCCTAACATAATTACCGTCTTTACTTCCGTTTGTAACCTCCAAGTTTTTACCTACTTATAATAAAATAGTATAGTACATTTACCATAACTATACTATTCTATACTACACTAACTATAATATTCTTGTTTGACCATGATGCATGACAAGTGTTAGTTATCAACTTACAATGCAGGTGATACCTGAATCACCTTTTTAGTTTTTAACCTTCTGATAACTGACAAAAAAAACAACGCTAACACCTTCCAATTTTTGCCACTAGGAATTGTTACTTGTAAAAACCATTTGCACTTGCGCACAATCTTATTTTTTTCCTATTTTTCCTGGCAAATTTTTGATTAATTTTTCCTGAAATAACAACACATGGCTACTAATTATGGCATAATTACAGTATAGGTGGCGCTTAACAGAAGCACTTTTCACAAAATACGGTAAAAATAACTTTTATCAATAAGGCTTTTCACCTATCGCCAGAGGGCGCTACTAAGCACGCTCTGTGCATGTGCAGTTATGTCGCAAAAGTCTGAAATTTCAATGGGATTTTTGACATTTTCCCATTTACTGTCCGATTTTAATGCGGATTTTTGCAATACTCATCGGAATTAGGTAGTTTTCATAAAACTACTTGAATTTATGTAAAAAAAAAAATTTTAATAAGTTATTTTTAAGTTTTGATCGATTTTGGTAAATTCATTTATTGAGAACAACAGATGCAGTTAACCACTGACAAAGACCAGTCAGTGATCAAAAGCACTGGATGACCAGTTATTGGTCACCACAATACTAAGGTTTCAGATGAAGTATTTAATTTTATTCTGAACTAGCATATAAATTTGTCATTGAAAACAAATTATTAGACACATTAGACCATTGTCTACAACTTTCTAATATGAACTTAGTAGCTATAATGCACAGTTTCCGAGATAGCATTGCAGTACGTAACTTTGAAAAAACGTTTCAAGGTCAGAGATCATGGACCATTTTTCTTTGTCATGATTAATAAAATCACTCTTTTCATCTCGCACAACTTAGAGAAATCTGTTAAGATGGGACATCCTGTGTAGGTACTGATATATATTGGTAGCTGTATCGGAAATTTGTGTATGCAATAAACAGTAACGGAAAAGCACTGTGGGGGTGATCCGGATGAATGTGTCCACTTATAAGTGTGTTTTCTGCTTGTTAACTTTCTTTGTCGACTTATCAGCTATTTTGGGATTCTTTTTTTTGCATTTCAAATAAGTTTCGATAGGATATATATCTACTCTAGCAGTCTTTTCATTGCTTGACGAAATTGCTTTTGGCAAACACTTCTTTTGTGTGAGAATGGTAAGTGATGATCACACTCAGTTTATGATAGTAATAGCTCTTGAGTGAGTTAATATTTTTCCATTTTTATGGATCTGAAAAATGAATCTTATCAAAGTCATAAAAAGTTTTTGTCAATTATTGCAGTGGAATTACTGCTGGGCAGTGCAGTGTTATCTTTTCACAAGATATTTCAAGATACCGGTATTAAAAAATAGATCAGATAGATTTAAAAGGATTTAATATTATTATTATTTGAATATTATTCAATAAAAAAAATGTTGTGGAATCCATTGTTGGTATTACGATTTCAACAGGCGTCAGTTGAATTGGCAATAACCGAAAGGAAAGGATGTTTCACCGGTATGGCATTTAACCGGTACAACCTTTCATCGGGCGTCAAATTAACACGCAGACTATTAACCGCGCGTCAGATAAAAAAAATCTAAAATAAAAAAAAATTTAAAAAATAAAGAAATTATAGAATATTAGATTTATTAAATCAAACACTCAAAAATCCAAATTGTTGAAGTAGATTGATTGATGATGAATATTATATTTTAATATTTTCTTTAATGTTCTCATAAACTCTATACTTGGTGAAAAACAAACAGCCAAGACTCCATTGAAGCTCGGGCTGGGACTTGAACCCAGATTCCTCAATTGCCGGTTGGGTGCTTTACCATTAGGTATCTGGTACTCCAACAGAATCGGAGACTGAATGTTACTTCACCACATCTCTATCACATTCACCACTTGATGTCATTTATTAAACGACAGACATCACTTCGTTGTCATGGACATTTAAATCTCATAGGTAAGTAACCCCTAGTGGGGAAACTTAGAACTATCGCATATTATCTCAGTTTCAGGTGATGTATATAAATAAGAAAACAACACAAGAACACATTGAAATAAATTGGAAAATCAATAGGTGCGTTCAAAGTCAAATGACTTACATGACTTACATGTAAGTCATGTCTGAAATGACTTATGGCAAACCGGAAGTGACCTAAATTGCGTCACTAAACAGATAAGTCAACTGTGATAAGTGGCTTTTTGGTAAGTCACACCAATTGTGGATTATGACATGACTTATGCATAAGTCATTCAGTGGCAGCCATCTTGGATCAAGCATGATGTTTCTCGACTCCAAACTGAGGTTTTAGCGAATAAAACCTGCAAATTCTGTAAGTGGGGATGTCATTTAACAACATCCAAACGATTCCATAAGAAATCGGCATAAAAATAGCGAAAAATAATGACAAACAATTTTGACAGAAGCCACCGAACATCGTGGCCGCGGAAGACGCACCTACGTCGGCCGCGATGTTCGCTGATGGTTCGTCAAAAAAATTTTTCATTATTTATCATAAATTTTAGTATTTTCTAGGCGGATTTTCATGGAATATATTAGCCATGATAAAACTGACAATTTATCAGCTAAAGCTAAGTGTTTCAAGCAAAAAAATCAGCTTAAAAAACTATCCTAACACAAACATGATTTTTAAACATAATTTTTTAAAAAGGAGCGTTCACAATCTAAATGACTTACCTGGCTTATCAGTAAGTCAGGATTATGCCAGATTAAGATAAGTCAAATTATGGTTTTAACTTTGAACGCACCTAATGGCTTTAATGTTCTCATAACCTCCATATACTTGGTGAAAAACAAACAACCTATCAGATTTCATTGGAGCCCGGTACCCAACTGACAATTGGGGGATCTGGGTTCAAGTCTCCCAGGCCGATGGAGTCTGGGCTGCTTGTTTTTCACCAAGTATGGAGGTTATAAGGACATTAAAGCATTGATTTTTCAACTTATTAAACGCGTATACTGTATTATACGCGTTTATCTGACCCACGCGTTTATTTCGTGCCCGTTTATGTGGCCGTTCAATTGTCGGCATGTTTAATTGACGTGCCGTTGAAATTTTGGCCCGTCCATTTAACATTTGATTAATTGGCCCTGTTGAACTTACGCCCATTGAAAATTTACCAAATCCCATTGTTTAATGTATTTAATGTATGTAAATTGCAATAACAAAGTTGTTTTTTGATTAGTTTCTAAGTTGGCACCTTTGCTCAAATCGATATAACTAAGGTGAGGTCAATCAAAATGTATGGCAGTTTTCTAATACTTCTGTTGTCTGAGTTACTATAGTTACTTTCAACTTTTGCAGCTCACAAAAAATTACTTTAGTTACATGAACACGGTTTTGTGGAAAATGACGTCATCATTTCTCAAGTGGGAAAAGTAAAAAAAATGGGGTATTCACTCTAGTTTCCACTTTTCCACTTGATAAATGATGATGTCATTTTCCAGAAAAGCGTGTTCTTGTAAACTTAGTAATTGTTACATTTCACTGCAATGCTTCTGTAAAAATGTTTGTTAATTTGTTAAAGTATCAGAATAATTTTATTGTAATAAATAATTAGTGCTTTTTGACAAATTAATTGTCCTTTAGTGGTATCTGCAGTAAAGATAGCACTTGACCACCTTTGATTAAACCCAGTTCATATACAATATAGCAGTACAGCCATAGTATATAGTATATAGTATATACTATGGTATAGCATATCCAATAAAAAATTTTGGGGTGCAAAAGCAATAACTTTTTGAATTTGTGTCCAAAAATGAGGTTTATAACATAACTTTGATGACTATCAACAATGTGACAATTTAAATTCACAAGACATGCTTTCGACCATCACCAATTATCTTCAGCTGTCACACTTATTCAGATTTCAGTGTCACAAAATAAAGACAATAAAGTTTATTTAAATTGTGGTAATTTGTTGTAACTTATTAAAATGACAAAAACCATTAAACCAAAATTAACAAATGGCTCTTTTGACATTTAAACAAACAAAACTATACACAAGCATGAAGAAAAAAACAAACTTTTTTTCTTCAATGAAATGAAGGTGGTTTTTAGAGCTTGAAAGTTCATTACATAATGGCTCTGATGAATACCTGTCACCAATTTATGAAGAGGAAGAATGGGACAAAGAGGTAGTGCTAAATGTCATTTTAGCATGATGCACTATGAAAGGATGTAATTTGAGAAAAGCAAACCCATTGATTGAAAGGATGTGGCCAATACACAAGACAATAGCAAAAGTTAATAGCAGACATGAAGGCGGCTGTGTGGCAAGAGAGTAAAAAAAAATTCTGTAAAAACTGGAAAAAGATAATGCATCTTATTAAATTGAATACAGGATTAAAACGCCATTTTCTAGAAGATGATGCTGAAGAGATTAGTAGACACTGCCAGCTTTGTTCATTATTTTTTTTTAGTTATGTAATTGGAATTCTAATAGGCTACGGAAGTGTGCGAAGAGTGCAAATGAAGAATTTTCCAGCTAATTCTTTTTGTGAAAAAGATGAAATGAAGCTATTCATTAATTTCTTAATTACCAGCACTCGTTTTCTCCTGTATTTTCTAACCATAACATTGTTATGAAGCATATAAAACGTATATTGCATCTTAATGCTGCATTAGTAGCTATAAAAAGACTTAGTGAGGGCTCAGTTGAATGCACAATGAAGCGTCTTTATCTTGCGATTCTCTGTTCATACAACATTTAACAATGTGAATCAGTGTTGTAAATGAATCAGGATTTTTTTATATTTTATTTTTATTAGTTTTGTATTTTTTTTTTATTTTTTATTTTTTTATTTTTTTTTATGGAACAAAACAAGGGGGTTTTATTTTGTTATTGATTCGATTGGCAGTCAGGCATGAATTGTTGATGATAATGACGGAGTTATAATAATAGCATGAAGCGATGAACAAATTATGGTGCAATATTTTCTCTAATTGCTGGTTTCCAATTGGTGACTTATTGATATGGTTGGGAAATATGACGAATATTATTTTTAAGGTTTTATTGTGTTTTGAGTGGCATCTTTAATCCAATTTTTTACAAATCTAGCCAGAGTTGCCTTAACTAGCGCAGTGTGTATTCTTGACCGGATAAGACCACTCGTCAGCTTTCTGGTTTGATTTACCACAAGGAGCACTATATGTTTTGTGTGTTGTTATGTGTACTGTACGACCTCCGTACATATATGTATCCTGATTGTCAGAGATATCTGACCACATGTATATAATGTAGACCTTTATTTCTAATAAACACTTGTTTAGTCAATCATTGGACTGATCAGACATAGCATGCATCAGCATTATGCTTAGTTCCCACTTGGCAGAAATTCCGACAGAAAATTTTCTGGTGCAGAAAATTTTGAGTGTAGAAAGCAGCAGTGTTTACAAATTGCCTTTTTTAAATTTTACTTTTCTGTACTTTTTTGCCCATTTTTCAGTCCCCAGATGGGAACCAACGACAGAAAAACATACTTTTCTGCACAGCAGAAAATTATCTGCCGGAGTTTCTGCCAAGTGGGAACTAAGCATTAAGGTGGAATACTGGGTGCAGACATGCAGCGATTCGCATGGCATTTCCATCGCTGCTGGCTCTGCGCATGCGCACAAAACGTCACTTCCGTCGCGCAAGAGAACATTCTACTTTTGAAAAAAGTACAAAGGAGGGGCAACTGTATAGTTTTTCAATTTTTTTATAAAATAATATAGTATTAATAATATAATTCTGTATATTTATTTTGCTATGCCAACTACAAAAACTACAAGTTTTTCTGAATCTACATTCGTCCTGGTGTTGGTTTAAGTAATTTTATTGATTTCGAATTTACTCTTAATAGTGTGAACCATTTGTTGGCGAGTTGAAATGAATTAATGCAGATGAAGGTCAGTGGTGAATATTTCAGTGTTAAAGGCGACCATCTACGAGCAATTAAGAGCACAGAAAATGATGATCATTAATTTTTCTTAAAAGTACAGGGACATGACTCTTGCTGGCAAATAAACCACGCCTTTAGTTGGATATTGAATTTGCATTTTTGCAGTCCCTGGCATGTTCCCACCTTCTGCATGTTCTGATCATTTAATGAGAGCTAGGAAACTCTTCCCAAATTGTTTGCTGTACCAGAAATTTGGGGTCTTGAAGATGATGGCAAGCTGCCATCATGGAGTGTCCAACTTAGAGTTATTGCTGCCTTTTAACTAAACTTGAGTTTCCACTTGGTACAAAAATGTCTTTGTATATATTTCTTGTTTTTTTGTGTTCTTTTAAAATTTATCTTTGCATCATAGTCATGATGACTCTGATGTTTTCTTGTCTTTTTAATATGCCAGACTCATGAAGATGACAGAATAGCTGATTTATTTGCACTTTTCTTTTGCTACAGAATCACAACAGCAAAGTGAAATTGGTATCATGTAGAAAAGAAGAGAAAGGGAGGGAGGGAGGTATATGGAATTTATTAATATGAATTATCTTTTGGGATATAAGAGCTCTTGTTTTGAGTGAAAAACGTTGAGTGAATTACTAATGTGGATCCCCATTAATCAAAAACACCTGTAGTTTCAGTCAAGCCTTGACTGAAATCTGTAACATAGTTTATCTTTATGCGAAGAAGTCACTTTCACTAAAAGTGTTGTTTATATTATTATATTGTTATGTGGATTCGGGGTAAAACAAGACTCACATGGCCTTTGTTCTCATCATGAGACTAGAAAAAGGGATCTTACTTTGACGCTAATTTAACTAATTGAGGTGTTTACCTGGCAATAAAGAGTCATTTTGGTTTTAGTTCAAATCGTCTGTAAATATCTAAGATCTAAACTAACAAAGAACTAAATATTGTATTTTCTCGGAAAGAACGGCATGCCGGAAAAATCGAGTTTGACCAGATTTTGAAAATCAGGCATCTGGTCATTTTTACGGCATGCCGTAAAAATCGAATCGGGGCTGTAAAACGTAATACTCACTTTATCCTGCATGCCGGCAAATTCGAATTTTCCGGCACCCTGGTCGTATTTACTATTATCCAGCATGTTGTTCTTTCCGAGGGAATACGGTAAGTACTGCATATCCCCCCTCTTTGTGCGGCGGTAAAAGCGAGTCTGGACAGATTTCTACAAGTTGACAACTGGTCTTTTTTCCAGCATGCCGTAAAATGCGAATCGGTGTCGTAAAAAGTAATAATACTCACTTTATTCAGCATGCCACACAAAGGTGGGAGTACGATAATTAAGGCAATTTGTAGTTTATAATTGGATGATCACTTGCTCTCACCTTGGAACTAGGTATTGGGACTCAAATAGTGATTGAAATAGCGTGACAACACTTTACTACACTTAGAAGACTTTACGATCAAAATGATCTTCACTAGACTAAGTCCAGTGGTGAACTGACGTTTTCTTGTATCTTGGTCAATAGGGAAATCTTCTATAAGGTGTGGCTTTTTTCTCATTGGCTGTGATTGTGAATGAGGTGTGATGTCATCATACTTGATGTACTCCTGTGGTGATTTCAGAAACTAAGCACAATTTTAGCGCCATCTATTGGCGATATGGTGAAGTGAGCGTGCTATGGAGGCACTCAAGGTTTTAATTGGTTTGTTCAAAATTTTTGGTGAATCAGGCTCAATGAAGCCTGGATGTCAGTATGAGTAATTAGTATGACTTATGAGTAATTATTACATTTTTGTATTACCACAAATTAAATGTGCATTCATACAATTGATAAAGAATTTTCTCTTTAATCATGTGGAATAGTCAGATCAGATTGAACTTTTTTCAAGGGAAGCAGATGGTTGCTTTGGAAAAAAAAAATCAATTTTCTAATTTCCATAAATTTCTTTTCTGACATCAATGTAACTGCTGGAACAAGATTTTAGAACTGATTCAACAATGAATGTTGTTGAAATATTTATTTAGGGATTTATTTAGGCATGGAGTGAATGTGGACACTTTTATGGTTGCCATAGCATCTTCATTTAAAATGCGCGGAAAAACCGCTTTTACTGTTTTATTTCTCCACAGTCTCCTAGTCTTCTTAATAACTCTCATAATGGTTACTCTTAATCTGGATCGATATCTCGAATGCCATTAGATTTCTAATTTGCAATCCAATGATGTATAATCACTTTTTCAATGAATTCCTTGGGAGAAATAAAATTCAGATGAAAAAAAAAACAAAAGAAATGTTCTTGTCCAATTTGTGCGAGTAAGGGTTTATTTAGTTTGCATGTTGTATTGTTTACAGGGTGTGAATCGAAGATGAATGAGTTTTGTCAAAGGTGAAAGCAATACAGAGACTATAAACTACTTTTATCAATATGTTTAACATATAAAGTTGGCATGCAATTTATAAACTTGATTTTCTCAGTACCAGATTGAGTACAAATTCCAAAATTGTTGAATTAAGTAGTACAATTAGTCTGTTCGTGTACTCTATAGTCCATATCGGATTGGCTGGGACCTTTTCAAACAACAATGTATATAAAAGCGTGGTCACATGATCTCATCATCAAATGGCGAAAATATGTTTCGACAACATCAAAATGGCGTCAACATCAAAATGGCGTCAACATCAAAATGGCGTCAACATCAAAATGGCGTCAACATCAAAATGGCGTCAACATCAAAATGGCGTCAACATCAAAATGGCGTCAACATCAAAATGGCGTCAACATCAAAATGGCGTCAACATCAAAATGGCGTCAACATCAAAATGGCGTCAACATCAAAATGGCGTCAACATCAAAATGGCGTTAAATAAACGATATTTATTAAAATATCGTTATTTAATTTCGTTTTATGTGATTTCGGGACGATATTTTAAATGTTTATCGTATGCCATTTCATAATATTATTTCGTGATAAAAAAAGAACTGCGCCTGCGCGTGACAACCTCAAGTGAAGCTGAAACTGCCATCTTGTTTATTCTGATCTAAGTGCCGGTGTGGCCGAGGGCAAGTAAGCATTCCCAACTAGGTTTCTTTTTAATTACTGAATATTGATTTTAACTATTGAATTGATTCAGGCAATTCTGGCAATTTATTTATCTGTTTCAACTCCTGGAACTGATTTCCCTGGAACTGAAGCCGATGTATCCTGATTGTACGATTTGATAAAATCCTTCAAATAATACTTCGGATTCTCCATAAAACAAGCAACTCAGGTGAACGAGTTTGAAGCGTTAATTTTGTTCCATTGTACAAACTGCGTTCTGTTTGCGTCATTTTGCTGTAAATAACACAAGAAAGATATCAGTTGACATTAATCCATTCATTTTCATGCTTATGTTTGATAAAATCATCCGGACATTTTCTAATCGGCGAAAACTCGACTTTTCAAGTTACTTTCTTCAACCTTTTATTTTGTTTTACAGTTCGCAACCTGTTGTACGAAAATAAAATTACGAAATTTAAAAAAACGAAATAATTAAAAATATTTCGTTTTTTTTAATTTCGTAATTTTTCTTTTCGAAAAATTGCAAAGTCTCTAATAATAATAATTTTTTTATTTAATTTACAATACAAAAAAACTCCATTAAAAATTTGAAATTGATGCTTTCTTTTTGTCAAAAAAAAAAAAAAAAATGCCTCCACAGTAGATGGAGGATCAATTTTCATGTGTAATTAAAGGTAAGATTAAAAAAAAAATAATAATAAAATATTTTTACTGCTTCTATAATGCAGGTTTCTTGAGGTTTTAAGCTATTTTTTGTGTGTATATTTTAAAAGATAAAATAATGATAGCGAGGTGAATAATTAAACCAGTCATAATGAGGTGGTTTTGAACACAATGCCACTCTGCAATCATGAAAGAAGTAAAAGAAGACTACTTCCTTTCCTCTTTCTATCTTCAATGAAGCTTCTAATTGCAAACAAACTATATTTAACAAAAAAGAAAGATTTTTTTTTTCATATTAAATGAAGTGAATAAAAATTATCTCTTTTCTTAATATTCAATTTTAACTTTTTTTTTACAATAAACAAAAAGTTACAATAGAATATTAAGAAAAAGATAATTTTTATTCATTTCTTTTTTTCTTCAAAACATAAATATAAATATTATTCTTTTTTTTCAATTTGAATATCATTTTCTCTCCAAGATATTCCTGTCACATATATGCAAATAAAAAAAGGGAGTGTGTTTTTGTTATTGATCTGCCAATATAATGTGGGCTAGTTGATAGAAAATGAATGAGCTGCTCATATTTCTCAACATTTTTTGGTTTTTTTTTTAAAAAAAACAAATTACTTTTGTCTTTTTTTTTTCTAATTTTTTTGTTATTTGTTTATAATTTTTTTAACTTTGATTTTTGGAGGTTAGTTTCCACATTGTAACAAAGAGAGATAAACATCTGACTACATTTCCTTATTTGAATATGTTGCAGCATCTTCAAACACAGCTATCTGATCTAGAGGTGTTAGACGGTCTGGAAGAAGCGTCGCGACAACAGCTTTCTTTCTAACCACAAATTTGCATTTCTATATTTTGCTGGTTTCCAAGACATTCTAACATTTGCAAAACACTGTACTAACTAGCCGGTGCATGTTTGTATGTAAGAACTTGTTTTTCTAGAAGTTGGCTTTATTTGTAGTATAAATTAACTATAAACAGTCAAGGAGTTAATTTAATTTTTAGATAATAAATCTCCATGTTCTATGGTAATTAAAAGGCTTAGCAAATAGGAAACACTGTTTTCTATTTTTTAAATTTTATTCTTTTTTTTTTTTAAATTTAAAATTCTAAATGCACGATTTTGTGGTTTGTTCAGTTTTATTTTTTATTTTAATTTGGCATTTCAACAGCTGTCCACTTCATTATACAGTTAGTTTTTGATTTGATTTTTTTATTGTATGAAATTATCAAAATTATTAAGTTGATGTGATATAATTACGGTACTTCTTATTTAAACCTTTTGCAAAACATTTGGTAATGGAAAATAACAATACCTGCAGATGGAATTGAAGAATTGAACGAACAAATATGAATTACGAATAAACCTCATAGTTAACATTTTCTATCATATAATAGATATAATGAAAAGCATTGAAGTGGCTTACTTCAGGGAGAGTTTATGTATTTCTGAAAGCAGCCATGCACAGACATTACAACTACAATTTGAGTGCAAGGTTGAGATATGTTTAGCTCGATGTTTAGCCATCAGCTATGTCCATTATTACTGATGGATGTCAGAAGTTCTAATGTAGTATGGTATTGAGCAAGACTAGCCCAACTTTGAGACTAGTCTCAAACCTCACATCACCATCAATGAATGGCAACTTATAAGTCTCTTGGCCTATGGCAGCCAAGCACAAGGATGGCTAAACCTATTATTTACCATTATTATACCTATTATACCATATTCCACTGGAAATAGCGGCATGCTGGATAATAGTGAGTCTGACCAGGATAATTCATAAGGGTTTTTGACTTTTTGTTTTCAATTTTTAAATTAATTTATCGCCAATTTCAGCTGTCGAAAAGAATTTGTATGTGATATGTGTATCCTCTAATGCTACTGATGAATGCAAATTGATAGATTTTTATTTCTGATATTCTTATGCTAGGTTCCCACTTGGCAGAAACTCAGACAGAAAATTTTCTGCTGTGCAGAAAAGTATGTTTTTCTGTCGTGTGTGGACTGAAAAGTGGGCAAAAAAGTGCAGAAAAGTAGAATTTAGTAATGGATGCTAGTTAACGAAGGCAATTTGTAAACACTGTTGCTTTCTACACTCAAAATTTTCTGCAGCAGAAAATTTTCTGTCGGAATTTCTGCCAAGTGGGAACCAAGCATTACGGTTAAAAAAACAACAAACCTAAGTGAATGCTCATGCTGCTGTTTTCAATAAAAAACAGATTTAGTTGATGAACCAAACACCAGAATCAGACATGAGGAGGGATCTTTGATCTTAGATTAATTGTTGATATAGTAGCAGCTGTCAGACCAACAAATAAAGGAGGTTTCATAAATAGACCGCTTAAGCGATTATATCTCACCATTATTTTACCCCACAACTTCGTAATCAATCACATATATAGCTAGGTTGTACAAGTAGTATTTTTTTTAAAAATACACCAATCAGAATCTATACATGCACATACTACATTGCAATTTTTAATTGTGAAGATGAATTGAATATGGATCAAATATCATTAAAAAGAATTTTCAGGATAGGTTTGATGGATTCCAAGTGTCATGTGAGTGTTCTTCTACCCAGGACTAGAACATTTTGATCAATTTTTTTTATTTTGTTATATATATTTTTATTGATTTATTTATTTATTAGACAGTTTGCGCTTTCACGAACGAGATTTAATTACGAACGAGAAATAAATTAATAAAAATAAAATAAATTCATTTTTATTAATTATCTCGTGTCTCGTATTTAAAATCATTGTTTCAGATTGCGCTTGCACAAACAATTAAACACAAACGAGAACGAAATAAACAAATAAACTAGAAACATGGCTTGCTCAAAGATTGTAATGTTCCAGTTGAAAATGTGTAAATTATCTGTGTCTAATGCCATGTTTATATAAAAATAGTTAGTTGCAAACAAATTACTAACCTAGATGACTAAAAACCTACCGAAAATACAACAAGCCGATTGAAAACAAGATGGATGCCACGCTCGCTTCAAATTGCAGAACAATGCGCATGTGCGAATTTTGATGCACAC